>OVBE01009150.1:0-16350 GCA_900406425.1 Iberis pinnata | reverse complement strand
TCAGGCTTTAAAAGAGAAGCTTATCAATTCACTTGTTCTTGTTTTACCTGATTTTCTAAAAATGTTTGAGATTGAATGTGATGCTTCTCGTGTAGGAATAGTTGTTGTATTAACTCAAGACAAGAAACTTGTAGCATTCTTCAGTGAGAAGTTAGGAGGTTCCACCATCAACTACCCAACATATGACAAGGAACTTTATGCCTTAGTAAGAGCTCTACAAGTGTGGCAGCACTATCTATGGCCAAAGGAGTTTGTCATCCATACTGATCATGAGTCCTTAAAGCATCTCAAAGGACAAAAAAAGTTGAACAAAAGACATGGTAGATGGATCGAATTTATTTAGACATTCCCATATGTCATCAAATACAAAAAAGGTAAGGACAATGTAGTCGCAGATGCATTGTCCCGGAGGTACTCTCTTCTATCTACTTTGACATCTACTTTTATAAGATTTGAAAATATTATTGAACTATATGAGGCTGATCCTGACTTTAAAGATGTCTATGTCAAGTGCTCTAAATTTGCCTATGAGAAATTTTATAGGCAAATAGGTTACTTATTTTGAATAGCAATCGGCTATGCATTCCTCAAAGCTCAATCCGAAAACTATTAGTGAGAGAAGCTCACTCCGGAGGTTTAGCTGGTCACCTTAGAGTCACAAAGACACTTCTAGGATTGCGGAGTAAGTTCTATTGGCCAAATATGAGGAGAGATGTGGAAAAGATCTGCGAAAGGTGTGCAATTTGCAAATTAGCTAAAAGCAAAATGCAGAATACCGGGTTATATACTCCTCTCCCTATCCCTTCTCAACCTTAGACTCATACATCAATGGATTTTTTACTTGTTTTACCTAGGACCAGAAATGGTCGAGATTCGGTC
Source organism: Iberis pinnata (assembly GCA_900406425.1). Lineage (NCBI taxonomy): Eukaryota > Viridiplantae > Streptophyta > Magnoliopsida > Brassicales > Brassicaceae > Iberis > Iberis pinnata. The sequence goes on along the minus strand of OVBE01009150.1, from coordinate 15,471 downwards.
TTTGTTGTTGTTGACAGGTTTAGTAAGATGGCACACTTCATAGCTTGCCACAAAACTGATGATGCTATGAGTGTAACTAATCTATTTTTCAGGGAAGTTGTGAGATTGCATGGAATGCCTTAAACCATAGTCTCAGACCAAGACACGAAGTTTCTGAGTCACTTATGGTGGACTCTTTGGGCAAAACAAGGAACGAAGCTTGCATTCTCTACAACCTGCCATCCTCAAACTGATGGACAAACAGAAGTTGTCAACATATCCTTGTCAACGATCTTAAGAGCCTCGATTAAGAGAAACATAAAATCGTGGGAAGACTGTCTACCCCACGTTGAATTTGCTTACAATCACGCTAAGCACTCTTCAACTCTGTTTTCTCCTTTTGAGATTGTTTATGGCTTTAATCCCAATTCACCTCTAGACTTGATTCCTTTACCTGAGAAAGAACGATGCAGTATTGATGGAAAAAGGAACGCAGAGCATATCCGAAAGTTGCATGAGCAAGCTAGGAGCAACATAGAGAAGAAGACGCAACAGTGCCAGAGACATGCTAACAAAGAACGAAAGAAGATGTTATATGAAGTTGGCGATTTGGTGTGGCTTCATCTACGCAAGGATAGATTCCCGGAAGAAAGGAAATCCAAGCTAAAGCCGTGAGTTGATGGTCCCTTTGAAGTCGTCCAGAAGATCAACGACAACGCTTACAAACTCGACCTAAAAGGGAAGTATCAAACCTCTAGTTCATTCAACGTTTCTGATTTAATTCCTTATATTGCAGATTCCGATTTGAGGCGAAATCGATTCTGGTTTTAACGAGGCACTTTATCCACTTCGTTAAAGCTTTCTGAAAAGAATTTGGAATAAGTATTTATTTTAAAAAATACTTGGCGAAAAATAAAGAAGAGCTTCTAGAAGCTGAAACTTGCCTTCCAAGGCTTAGCTTCTAGAAGTTGATTTCCATTCCCATTTCTTAATGGGCCTTTTTATTTCTTTCTATTTCTTTTCTTTTTAGGAATAGGATTATGTTAGGAAAATCGCTAGGCACATCCTATATATATGGTTCGAACTCTATCTTTTTATTTAGCAAGTTTTATGTCAAAAACCCTTTATGTTGTTTGAGAAAAACAATCTTGAATTCTTCTTGCTCATTAGATTTAGAATCCCGACAACCTACATCTGTAAGAGATCCACGAAGTGTACAAACCCTTGATTGTTTATCTCATAAAACAATCAAGTTCTTCATCAAAATCTATTCATAATCATCTCACAAAACCTCGCAAATTCATCTTAGAACCATCGGCTAAGACCTTATCCAAGAGTCTCGGCCATCTCTTCTTACTGCAACCATCCGAGAGCATCGAGCCATCCAACTAGGCTGTCCAGCCTTGTATCGCGGCTCCGTTTTCCTCTTCTCGAGCTAACCAGGCCATCGAGCCATACCGTAGCCCACAAGACTTGTCCGAGACAAATACAAGGCCTGTCTGAGACAAATCCAAGTCTGTCCGAGACTTATTCCGGGTCCGAGACAGCTTATCATCGAGCTGTTTAGCCATTGTTCAATTAGTCTTTGCCAGAGTTGATCCAGGAGCGTATCATAAGATTTTTAATCCTTGCATAGATGTCGTTGAACGAAGAATCCATCCTATGGTGAAGTTCACCAAGCCGCTTTGATGTCTCCATGACACTAGTGACTTGACCTTGAAGAAGTTGCTGTAACATTGCTTCAACGGTTGAAAATGCAACAGAAGGTTGTGTGGTAGGGAGAACTGGATGAACACCAACTTGCTGTTGTTGAAAACTACCTCGTTGTTGCTGATTTTGAAAGAAAACCAGGATTTTGAGCATAGTCGATGAAGGGTTGAAGATCTTTCTAAGGTAGTGTCGGGTACACTTGATCATGCGTTTTAGCTACGTTGGTGTTTCGGTAGGAGAGACCAGGATTGTTGGAGTAATTGAGGTAATCCTTGTTATAACCTCCCTGAGTTTGCATATAGCTCAACTCTTCTTGGGTGTTAGTGTCCCCAGCGTGAATCTGAACGTGGTCCTCATCACTAATGAAATGTACTTGTTGCTGTTGTCCAAGAAGTATCTTGTCCAACTTTGCATTCAATGCCTGGAGATCGTTCTTTTTTTTCATCTGTGTTGGAGTTACCACGAGGTGTGCGGTCATAGTCTTCATTGTATATCCCATCAGATTGAGCAAGGTTTTCCACAAGTTCCCAACCTTCATCAACACTCTTGTTGAGGAAGTTGTTGTTGCTTGCAGTGTTAAGCAACATTCTTATCTTGAAGCGTTCCCATGCTTTAGAGAAGGTTTCAGTGTTTCGTTGTGCGAAACCAGAGATGTCATTCCTCAGTCTTGATGTACGAGATGTGGAAAATAATTTGGCAAGAAAAGCTTTCTTGCAAGCATCCCAGTGGTGATATTGAGTTCCCGGGAAGAGACTTCTCCCACTTATGTGCTTTCTCTCCCAAAGAGAATGGGAAGAGACCCAACTTAAAAGCGTCATCACTCACCCCGTTGATCTTGGTGAGGCTGCAGAAGCGATCAAACTCGTCCAGGTGGTCGAGTATATCCTTCATAGGAAAATCATGGAACTTGTTCCCTTGCACCATTGCTATCAAGTTGTGCTTGATCTCGAAGTTGTTGTTCTGAATAGCAGGTGGTTCGATTCCATAATGCTGGATGTGAGTGTTTGGGTTGTCACCATCACCAATAGTGTGCTGGTTATCGCGTTCAACATTGTCTTCCATTTGAAAGTCCAACCTCCTTAAGTGTTCCAAACATTTGTGTTCACGTTTCGCGCGAGAGTATTCTCTTTCAAGAGCACGAATATCTTCAACGATTGGAAGTAAGTCTGTTGGTCATCTGCTTCTCAGGTTCATGCACATCTATGCAAGTACCTAAAAAGAAAGGAAACAAAGGAAAACAAGATGAGTATGGTAATAGAAAAGAAACTCGATCTCAATAGATCCAAAATCCAGAATGTAGCAAACAAACACCCAATTGGCAACGACACCAAATTGATAACAGGTTTTTTAGGTATCAACCCCCATTATACGTTATCATGTCATTGTAGTATAGATGGGTTGTCAATCAGGTGTGATGCTAACAATCAGGATGTAATGGTTCTCTTAGGTCAAGCCAAGCAATAAAGAGGCGGGTTTACTAAAAAGTCCTAAGTGAACAAAAGATGCAAGAAACTAAAACAGAAAACAAAGGTAAGCATGCATAAGTAAAAATGGTAGATTGCAAGTGAAGTAAAAACAGAGTGATTAAAAGAGTAAAGGATGAAATCAAAGAAAGGGTCCCTAAGGATGGGGTAATTGGGTAGCCTTCCTCCTCAAACTCCCTAAGTCTCTAACATACCTCAAGCAAGAGCTATCCTTAGACGATTGATTCATAAGAAATCAAATCCAATTCCTTGACAGATGACCTCAAACTAGGTGGTATCCAGACTTAACTTCTGTTAACGTAAATATACCTAATAGGCACTACGAACCAATCTACCTAAGCCAAAAAGCACCCTTAACATCTAATTCCTTAGGCTATGATGTGAAAATCTCTGAAATCACCTTGATCAGGCATTTCATTTAACACTTTTCGGGTGCTGAAATGCCTAAGTTCAAATCTCAACGGGTCAGGTTAAAATGAGCATTAAGCACAATGAAACAGAAGGGATCTATTAAACCATAAAGCTTAGACACCTAGGAGGAACAAGGAAACAACACTACTCTATCCCATCCTCAAGGAACCTAAGTCACTACTTACAAAGCATGTTGGATGCAAAATGAGAGAAACATGAAGACATGGCTACTAAGGAAGACATTTAAATCTAAGGTCAAACAACAAAGAGCATACTATATGAAACCCTAAAACTAGTGCAGAAGACAAAAACGAACAGAGATGCAAAAGAAAAAGATCTAAAACGTCAAGAACACCAACCCAGAAAATATGAACATCAATGGAACAGTAACAAAAACAGAGGAGATGATCAAACTAAAAACGAGATTAAAATCTTCAAAACGTAAATCAACATGCACCAAATAGTTCACAGCCCTAATTTATGCAGGAAAATGAAGAAAACAAAAGTTTCGCATAAACATAAACAAAATCTGGGTTTTAAAATGAAGAACACCAAGAACAAAAGAGAGAAAATGAAAACCTAAAACAAAACCTAAAAATGGCAAAATAAAAATTGTTTTCCAAATGGAGGCATTTAGGGCTTTATATAGTGTTCAGGTAAAGCCCTAAAACGCATAAAAGACAAAAACTAATCATTAAAACGGGTCTTGGGTCAGGTCCATCCTGATTCAAGTTGGTCGGGTCGGAGTTCCTTGGGCTCGAGCTGAATAACGTAAGTGATCAAGCCATGTAGAAAATAAAATCGAGTTGTGAAATCAAGGTGGCTCGATCTGGGACAAGGGTGATCGAGGCGAAGATAGGCGGCTCGATCACTTGGCTTGATGGTGATCGAGCCGTGTAGTTGCGTGGTCGAGCCAAAGGTGGAGATCGAGCTAGGCCAAAGTAACGAGATCGACCCGGACCAAAGACGCATGATCAAGCCAAGATGAGGTCGAGGCTTGGTGTGAGGCGGCTCGATCACTTGGCTCGATGGTGATCGAGCCACGAAGTTATGTGGTCGAGCCAAAGGGCCAAGGTGAAATTAGTCGGGGCGATCGAGCCGAAGTTAGCTTGGCTTGATGGTTGGGCTGAGTCCTGCCTTGAATTGCACTTGAGTTGGTTCCGTTCTACACATTTTCTGTTCCTTCTCTGAATTCGCAACAACATCCTGAAAGTCCTGAAAAATCTCCAAAATGCATGTATATGCAAATGTTAGTGCAAAAATTCCTAAAAATCGCAAAATTGCTAATAACATCTTTTGATGCAACATATGAACACTAAAAGACCTACAAAATGATGCTAAATGACTTATAAAAATCATAAAAATACAGAGACATCAGGTTGCCAAGGATTGGCCGGCGGGGACCAAACCATTATTTAGCTGCTATATGTCTATGAGAAAAGTGAAAAGGGCAATTATGGGTATGTGTTGGATCCGAGTATGGGGATTACTCAGAGGAGTTGTAAAAATCACAAAACCTATGAAGTGCTAGTTTCAAAATCGTATAAGAAGTCTTGTGGTATCGGAGGAAGCAGCACGCCAGCAACAGTAAATTCAAAGGCATGAGAGCGGGATTGTCGTAAAAGGTAGTATAATAAGTTAGTTTCTCTCGTCATCAGGCGTGCCAGTAGAAGGAGGATACGAAAACAACTTTGGGCGTAGTTTAGTGACTAGAGTAAAGTCTAAGGAGCTTAGAAGGAGCAGGGCTTTAAAAATAGGTAAAGGTTGAGAAATCTAAACAGAAGCCAAAGAGAGGATAAATGCTATGTCCAAGGTTTAAAAACTTTAGTTAGTTTTCTTGTTTTATTTCCTTTGTTGCTGATTGTTTTTGTGTTTAGGATAGTTTTCCTTCCTCCTACATTAAGTCATTAATATGCTTTATTTAGTGCTCGGGTTCCTTGTGTCGTTCGAACTTCCAATTTCTAGCTTAGCCACTTGTTCATTTCCTTTCTAACTTTTTCCTAAAGTGGAAGTCGATCAACTGGTTCAAGGAACGGGTATTCAGTTTAACATCTCTGCATTCGAGGATGAATTCATTTTTAAGGGGTAGAATTGTTACATCCCAATCCTAGAAAACCGAGGCAATTTAAAATTTTTGTTTTCTAAACTAGAAAATGAATTTAATTGCCTAAAAAGTTCTAGGAACTGCCACAACATATTTTGTCGAAATTTAATTATGTTAAAAATATTCGGATGGAGACAGATGATATATGATATTTAATCAAAATATTATTAATATCCTTTAATTATCTTTTAGGTATTCTTTCATCTGTTGGAGATATTATTCTTTCCATATGCTTTCCTAAACCCCTATAAACAGAGGTTCAGACTTATATCTGAAACTTACACCAAATTCCAAAACTGTTTTTTCTACCTAATATCTTAAACAACATTAAAGAAAGAGAGAATCAGATAAAAAGATCGGATTCAAGGATTCTTATCTAGAGTTCTTCAGTTCCATTTTACCTACAATATTGATGTCATCATCGCCGTCGGGCGAAGTATCTCCGATTTACGCACCACCACCACCATCAGACTCGTCTCTCCCTCTTGATTCCAACGGTGGTCTCAGAATTTTGATCCGACGTCGGACGCGTCGTAGATCTGGAGTCAAAGTTTCAGATCCAAATCTTGTTTCTCTCTCTTTGCCGTGACTGATTTTGCCCTCTAACCGGCACATCAGAGCTCCGTTTTTCTCACCTCTGGCACCTTTAGAATCATCTTGCCAAGACAAAGCCACATAGACTAACCTTGCCTCCATCAACCACCGGACGCGCCATAACCTCCCGCCGAAATATTCGTTGCCTTTTTGACCACCTTTTTCTGGCGCTCCATCCGTCGGAATGCTTCATCTCCACCCCTATTATGTCCTTCTTGTTCTTCTGAATCCAATTATGGTCTCGAATCTCTGATCGAACACCATATGCTCTTAAGATCCTCCCTTTTGTTTTGTTTATCTCAATCTACATAATTTTTCCTCCTTTCTCATTATCTTAAAATCTAAGAAGGTAATAATTGATGATTAAATCCTTGTATTCTTGAAACATTCATTTTTATGTTATTTTACTTTTTAATAAAAGTTATTATTAATTATATTCTTTAATTCGAATCTAAATTTTAAATAATAATTAGATATATACAAATTTATTTATTTTAATTTGAATTTCCTTAATTATTTATTTCAAGTTTATTTATTTAATTTTATTTGAATATTTAATTACTAAAGATAATTAAAAATTATATATTTTAAATATTTGTTTCTTATTTATTTCTTATTTTCATATTTTTATAATTAACTTTTAAAGATAATTAATTATTTTAGTTTAAACTTTTATTTAAAATTTTTCCATTTTTATATTTATAATTAATTAATTATATTTATTTTAAATTTTACTTATGGAATTTTTTTTGGATTGTAATTATTAACAATAGTTAATTATTTATATTTTAAACTATTATTTTTTTTTAATATTTTGGATTGAATGTTTTAATTTATTTTGGATTTTTAACAATTAATTATTAAGAATATGTAATTATTTTATTTTAAACTTTTATTTTGGATTTAAGTATTTAATTTTAGATTTAATAATTAATTACTAAGTATAATTACTTAATCTTGATTTTAAATTTGTTTTCCTCTTTCCTAATTTATTATTTAATTATGGATTAGTTGGGTTAACTACCGAGTTGATTAATTAACTCATGAATTGAATGATGGATTATTTCTTTATGATAATCCAGATGATTTGTGTTGTTAATTTCATATCTTCGTCCTATCATAAAGCTCCTCTACTAGCTAAGGTCAAGGTGTAGACATATTCATGTCTTTACTATTGTTGTGTTGTTTCCTTCTTTCGTAGATTTCTTAAGACTTTATAAGTACGGTTATCTAGGATTAAAAGCTATATTTTCATAATATCGATATATCCATAAATGGGAAATTATTCTCTGAATTTTTGGTTAGTCTAAGATTCTTGAAGTCTTGTTTGTGATGACTAACATAGAGGGTCTGAAGTAAATTACAATAAGGTAATATGACACTGATTGAGAATTACGCATGAATGATGAATGCATTAAACCGACGAGTTGAGTATGTGTGAGAGTCTAGAAGGGAAGCTATAATATCGGCCATCATTAAAGGTTTAATGGACCGTGGCACCATTGTTATAGAGAGATGCAGATGTATGTGTGTGATACCAAGGCATCTGAGGTAGAGTAGAACTGCAATTGAGGTGTTGTTCAAAGGTGGTGCGACGAGTTTGAGCTGTCGGAGCATCGAGATATAGAGCCAGGTTATGTTGGTAAACCTAGTCACCTAGGGTGCGATGTTTCCAGAGCAACAGTTGATTGAGATGATATCACATGGCACGAGTTAAGACCACCTCATGGTGTGCAATGGCTGGGAGTTTGCCGACAACCAGTACCCGCTAGCCAACTCAGACCGACGGGATGCTGCATCCGGAAGGGATGATAAATCCTTTCGAGGTCAGAGTCTCTAACAGTCGTTAAATTGTAAAAAGCGTCATGGTGTCCAAAAGGGGCTGATAACCATGGTGGTGTGGTCGGGTACTCATGCCAAAACTATGCCAGCATTACAGTATCCCAAGTTGGTATGTTGGGGTGTGGTCGGGCACTCAATCCAGAACTACCAAAAGCGTCTGGGGTACTCCTGACTGTGTTGTGAGCACGCATGTCGCTTGCTTTGTCGAGTACACGAGGTGATTATTTGTTTGTGTGCTTGTTTAGAACTAAGTAATGTGCGTGTGGGTTAGTGTCATATTGTATAGTATTTTCAAGAGTGTGTCTTCCTGGATAATCTAAATTACTCATTCCCCCACCGCTTTGTTTCTCTTTCTCTTCCATCTTTACAGGTCAGCCAGACAGAGTGATAGTTATGTTAGTTACTGGCGAGAATTACAAGGGACATATTTTTCCTATGTTGCGGATAGGGTCTCCGACTTTGCTCCCAGGATCTAAAAGGTCAGATGATTCGCTTACTCATGTTCCCAAATGGGTCTGTTACATGTGGTAATAGGTCTAAGATTACGTTTTCCAAAGAGACCGTTGTACGTTGTAAATATCCTGAGACGGAGCGTAACATGTGGTACCAAAGCCAGTTGTCACTCCAGTTCTAACCTGGAGAGCCGGTCCTGGTGGACAACGAGGACGTTGGCTCTGTGAGTGGGGGTGGATGTGACAACCCGATTTATAGAGGAATGGTGGTGCATGGTGAGAGGTTAAAAAAATTGATTTGCCTACCTACGTCACCAAGGTGCAGTTATCTTTTGGATCACCGGTCCAGAGAGAACTCCACAGTTAAGTGTGCTTATGCTCGAGCAATCTAGGGATGGGTGACCTTCCTGGAAGTCATTTTCGGAATTGTGCGAGTGAGGAAAAGGCATGGGAAAAGATCGCGTAGTGATCTGCATGGCTAGCAAACAAATATCTAAAGCGTAGTAACAGACCTATCTGTCGGAGAGTAGTTGAGCCCACAGGCCAAGAGAGCTGAGGACCATAGGTTGAGGTGGTTAAAGGTGTTACATTATCCATGGTGATCTAGTATACTCTACGCTTTTTCTACGTCTTTACTCTCTAAATATATTAAATTTAACATAAAGATTATGATATAAAAGTTCAAAACATGTGAAAAAATGATTCAGCCAAGAAAAGATCATTCTTTTAGTGGTAAACGATAAGTAGCTTTATATGTCTCCATATATATTTTTACAGATGTTGCTATAAATGGTTTATTATTTGGTCACTTTGGTTTAGTGAGGTTTTGTTATGTCTGTGTAATCTGTCTTGAGTCTCTAGAGTATCTTCATTGGAAGTTTCTCATAAAGAATTTCTCAATATATATATGTAAATATATAAAAATATTACTTTTAATTATGAGTATCTCAAAATGATGAGAAACCCACTCCAAAGTATCTCAAATAAGATATATAGGAGTCAGTTTCTCATTATTTTAAGATACCCATATATACTTACACATATATGTATATTGAAAAATTCTTTATGAGAACTCTCAATGGAGATGCTCTCAGTGCTCTACGGAATTTTAAAATTTAGATGTCAGAGTTTAAAAAGCAATAATAATGCTTTACAATCCATTAGTCTGACATTGAAATCCATTAGTTAGATTTTAAAATCTTTAAATTTGAAATAATTCAAAATCTTTTAAAATCATAGAACCAATAACATCACCTTAGAATTTTGAATCATCTTTATAAATTAAACTATATCGTACTATTTAGCATATTTCTTTTAGATAGAACAATGCTACATATATGCGTATCTTATTATATAAAGCAGAATGTATCAAAATTATAATTCACCAAATTGTGACACGTGTTAGACTTAACTTAGATTATGGCACGTGTCAGACATTTTAAGAAATTACCATTTTTTACTTTTCATATATTATAAAATAAAAATTCAAAGAGTTAATTAAGAAAAAGAGAACACTGATAAGTAATGTATTAAAATGAAAAACAACACTGAGAAAGTAAAATATTTTATTTAAAGTTACTTAAATAATTAATTATGTATAAGGAAATTATAATAAAATATATATATTTGGTATCATTAATTAACTTAGATTTGTTTTCAAAAAATCATATATGTATATATACACTATCATATACTAAGAACATAAAATAATTAAATGAATAATTTATTTACATTTTTCGTTTTCATATTTAATTATATTTTTGAAAAATAATAAATAATAAATTTTATTAAACTATACATTTAATAAAAGATATTTCTATAGTTTTAGGCTCATAAATAATATATTTATTTTTGACTAATAAATGTCATATTTAAAAGTATATATACATTTTATATAATTTTTTGTATTAAATCTAAAATTATTTTTTATATAAAAAAATTTAATCCCATGCATTGTGCAAGGTATCAACTAGTTTTAAGAATATGACAAAATATATTATTTATCGTAAGTCATTTTGTATTAGACTTTAAAATATATAAAAAATACAATACCACAAGAAATAAATCCTAATCCGAAACACATCACATAAACTCTTTAAATATACTCATGATTTAAACTTAGTTTTTCTTATTTAAACTAGAATTTAATATTTTGTGTTCAATACAAAAGGACATAAAATAAAATAATATATTGTATTATTTACTATAACACCTACATAAATAAAATTTTATTATATGAATATGAATGTATTGAAATTGTGTTATGAACACATAGCCCTATAAATTTGTTTAATATAAAATAATAAACCTTAAAACTTTAAGGTTAAACCAAAACGTAAATATAAATTCGAATCTTATAAAACCATTCATAGTTTATAAATTTTTTTTAAAAAATTTTCGACCTGGGCACAACGGGCCATCCAGTTGGACCTGCAACATATTTTTATTTTGATGGAAATGGGATTCAAACCCCCACCTTTAACCCGAGGTGTGAGGTGCGAGCCACTAGACTACAGCACCCCACTAAAAATTTTAATATAAAAAATAGGTTATATATATATACATAAAATGGAATGATATATTATGATATTTATTGTAGGGAAGTTCTCAGAAATACCATATTTTTATATTATATTCCAAAAATACCACACACTACCAAATCATTTTAAGAAGATCATAAAAATGCTTTTGTTCAAAAAAATTAAAAATGTCAAAATCCTTCAAAAATAAATCTTAAACCTTAATTAGTGAACCCAAACCCAAAAATATAAAATATAATCCTTAAAAATTAATTTATGTGTTTGTGGTAGTTTTGGAAGAAAAATATTTAATGGTATATTCCGCATAATTGGAATGTGTGGTATTTTTGAAACATGGACTTATTTTTTTGTGGTATTGTGTAGAATTGCTCTTTATTATAAAACATACATATATAAACTAAAGTGACAAAACTTATATCATATAAATTTGGAATATGATGCAATTGTGTTATATTTAAAACATATGAACCAATATAAAAAATTGAATAGAAAATACTAAACCCTAAAACTTAAAGCCTAGACTCTAACTCAAAGCATAAGTTCAAACCTTATGAATACATTTCATGATTCAAAAATAGTCTTCTATATACGAAAATATGTCTTAAATACTACTCCCTCCATTTCAAAATAATTGTAGTTTTTGAGAAAAAATGTTTGCTTCAAAATAATTGTTGTTTTCACTTTTTATGTAAATTTTATTGTTTTTTATGTTTTGTGATCATTTGTATTCTGCAGAATGATTTATTATTAGTTGATTTTGAAAGTCTGCAATCAAGGAGATGATGGAATCAGAAGACTGTTGCAGACTTGATCAAGGAGCTGATGAAATCAGAGAGCTGATAAAGGCTTGAATAGATCAATGAACATTGAAGCGGATATTATGTGAAGAAGATCTTGAGAAGATATGGCGGTTAAGATTTCTAAACAAGATATATGCTGAAGCAAGATGTTCTAGAAGATTTGGTTTGGGAAATCAAAACAAGGAAAGAGATAATACGAGAATATCTTGGTAGAAGATATTTGAGAATGGAAAGAGAATTTGGTTGAGATTTAGGTTTAAGAAAATATTCCTTAGGATTTTGGGGAGTGTATAAATAAAGATAAAAGTGGTTGTTTAGGGTTAACACTTTTGCTCTTTATCTTTTCTAAGTTTTAGGTGATTCAACTCTCGAAAAACAGAGCGTTGTTTCTTGTGAGTGTTCTCAAGCCTTAGAGAGAATCACGAGTTAAGTGATTGAGTAGGCTTCGTTTTCATTAAACTTTAGGTGACAATCTGATAGAGTATAAGATTGTGTAAAACCTGTTTGGGTTGAGTCTTTGTAGAAAGATCAAACAATTAAGTTTAATAAAGAAGTACTTGTTGTGTTAAACAGAGCTTTGATTTGTTTATTAATCTTCATACACTATCAATTGGTATCAGAACATATCACCGACTAAAGGATTTTTTTATCCTTGAACAGGTGAGATCTTGTGGCAAGTATGGAGAATAATCAACAGTTTGTTATGTTTAACAAACCACTGGTACTGGATTCGGATAACTATGGTTACTGGAAAGTTCAGATGACTCAAGTCATTCAGAGCATAGACATGGATGCTTGGATTGCTGTTGTTGATGGATAGGATCCACCAATGGATCTGAATGCAGAAGGGGAGAAGATACCAAAACCAATGAAAGACTGGACACCATCTGACAAGAGTGCAGCTAATGCAAACTCACAAGCATTCACCAAGATCTTCACTTCCCTGCCTATTGATGAATTCACTAGAGTTCAAGGGTGTACGAGGGCTAAAGATGTTTGGGATATTATGAAAACCTCATATGAAGCAACATCAAATGTGAAACGAACTCATATTGATATGTTGGCATCTGAATTCGAGACACTCACAATGGATGAGCATAAAACGGTGAATCAATTCAGTAAGAAGTTAAGTAGGATAGCTTATGAAGCCTTGGTACTGGGCAAGACTTACAAAGACAAGAAGCTGGTGAAGAAATTACTCAGAAGTCTGCTAGAAAAATTTCAACCACACATGTCAGCCATTGAGGTTGCTCTTGATTCAGACACTATGAAGTTTGAACAAATGGTTGGAATGATGCAAGCATATGAATTGAAAATCAGAAAGAAGGAGATGTTGGCTGATAAGGGGATTGCACTTGTAGCTGCAGAAAAGACGACTAATCAAGAGGCTGATCTGGAAGAAAAAGTTGGACTTATTGTGAAGAAGTATTTCAGGAAGATTGAGAGAGGTCAAAAGAAGAGTAATCCCAATTTTAGGACAGATCAAGAAAGAGACCAAAAAAGATGAAAAACAGTGTCTTGAGTGTGAAGGTTTCGGGCATTTCAAGTCATATTGTCCGACCTTGAAAAGGCGTGGAACTCTTCAATGTTATGAATGTAAAGGATATGGTCATACTAGTACTGACTGTGTTGGACGAACTAGAAGTACTGGGAATGATAAGTCCTATGTAAGTTGGAGTGAAAGTGATTCTGAGGATGAAAAAGAAGAAGGGGATATTCTGAATAACTTTGTGTCCTTCTTGGGCATAATCCAAGAGGATGATGAAGAGCAAGAGGTTAATGAAGAAGAAAATTTCTCATTGGAGAAGGAAAACAGGATTGTTGTTGAACATTTGATCATGAAAAGTAATGAAGCGAAATGGTTGACAGAGTTGTTAGAGGTTGTTACTAAAGAGAAAACATATCTCCAGGAAGGGTTAAACAAAGAAAAACAGAAGAATGAAGATGTCCAAGAAGTGTTACACAAAGAAAAACAGAAGAATGAACTTACTGAAGGAAGATTGCAAGAGTAGTTGAGGAATATCAAGATGTTGAGCAATGGCACAAAGGATCTAGACAAAATTTTGTCAATTGGGAAGATTGGGAATGATCACTGGTGTCTAGGATACAACGGTGGAAATCAGTTTAAAGTGACCAAGTTTGTTAAAGGACAAGGAAGTATGGAGATGAATCATACATCTCACAGACACAAAGGTGTGATCCAGACGTCTCAGAGACCTTATTTTGTCTCAGGCTGTTGGTATTGTGGAAAACTAGGACATTACAAGTACTACTGTAGATTGTTTCTTAACAAAGTGTCTTATCTTAATAGACAGAGATGTGTGTATAAGGAAAACAAGTTGCGAAACAGAGCATGGATTTGCAAAGATGACTTATACTCAGAGACACAGCTGGATGTGAATCAGAAGCCAACACAATCAAACACACATATGGTCTGTCATGTGGCATTCTCGGCAGAGACATATGTAACTGAAACTTCATGGTACTTTGATAGTGGTTGTTCACGGCATATGACTGGAATTCAAGGAAAGTTAAATGAGCTTCAAGAAGTTTCAGCTAGCAAGGTGTCATTTGGTGATAGATCTAAAGGGAAAATCAGAGGGAAAGGTATGACAGGAGGAAGCGAGCCTGAGCTTTCCGATGTTTATCTGGTTGATGGACTCAAAGTAAATTTGATCAGCATTAGTCAGCTGTGTGATGAAGGGCTAGAAGTTACCTTTACCAGAACAGCATGTAAGGCAGTTAATGACATGGGAGTGATCAAGTTAGAAGGTCAAAGAGCAGGTAACAACTACTACATGTGGAGACAGTGAAACAAATGTCTGAGTGTATCTCAGATTTCTGAAGCGCATCTGTGGCATCAAAATCTTGGTCATCTAAACATGAGGACACTAGCCAAACTTGTAAATCATGAAGTTTTTCGAGGTGTTCCAAGGATACAAACATCATACTCATTTGTTTGTGGACCATGTGCCCATGGAAAACAAATTAGAGCATATCACAAGTCTGTTCCTGATGTCAAAACATCTGAACCATTAGCTCTGGTTGATATGGATCTGATGGGTCCCATATAAGTTGAAAGCTTGATTGGTAAGAATTATATTCTTGTGGTTGTTGATGATTTCACCAGGTATACATGGGTTAGATTCTTGAGAGAAAAGTCTGAGACTTTGGAGAGTTTTAAAATCTTGGCATTTCAACTCAAGAATGAGAAGTGTGGAATCAAAACTATAAGGAGTGATCATGGAGGAGTATTTCAAAATGAGCTGTTTGATGTTTTCTGCCAAAATCAGGGTATTGTGCATCAATATTCAGCACCTAGAACACCTCAACAAAATGGGGTAGTGGAAAGGAAGAATAGAACCTTGCAAGAAATGGCTAGAGCAATGTTACATGACAATCAGGTTGCTAAACATTTATGGGCTGAAGCAATCAACACTGCTTGCTAAATCATCAACCAGGTGTATGACGCAAAGGATCCAACAAAACACCATATGTGATGTGGAAAGGAAAGACACCCAGTTTGGGTTACTTCCATGTGTTTGGTTGTATCTG
>OVBE01009149.1:163-16352 GCA_900406425.1 Iberis pinnata | reverse complement strand
GAAATATATATATAAAAACGAAAAAAAAAATTCCCAGTCAAAATACGGGTTTCTACAAACTCGGTCATACTCAGTCACCTACCATTATGGACCGACTTTTGTCTTGTCGTAAATCTATAGCACTTTGGCGTACGTAGAAGAATCGAAATTCTCAACGCCATATATTTGATCTTCGACAATCTATTAATGCAGCTCAAACTGATCATACTTTCTCCCCTACCACCATTTTTGAACTCCGTAAAGAACTCAACCATGCCTACCGTTGCGAAGATGAATATTGGCGGGTTAAAAGTCGTACTACATGGTTAAAATCGGGGGATCAAAACACCAAATTCTTTCATGCGGTTACAAAAAATAGACGGGCTAGAAACCGAATTGTTAATCTCAAAAACGATCAAGGAGTCATTATCAGTGGTAATTACAATCTAGGACTTTTGGCGGAGAATTATTTTCAACAATTATTCCACTCTGGTGGTGAGCAAGACACTAGTGTTATATTGCAATACATGGATACAGTTGTTTCATCGGATATGAATACCACCCTAATGTCACCAATTTCAACATTGTAGATGAAAACCGCAATGTTTGATATTGGTGCAACCAAAGCTCCTGGACCAGATGGATTCACAGCACGTTTTTACCACCGCTATTGGGACATTTTCGGTGCGAATATTGTTTGTGCTATCAAAACATTTTTCGAAACTGATACTCTCCCTTCGAAGTGGAATCACACGAACATCTGCTTAATTCCTAAGCTAGATGCCCCTCGGCAAATGTCAGATTTCAGACCAAGCAGTCTTTGTAATGTGCTTTATAAGGTTATCTCCAAAATTTTGGTTAATCGTCTAAAACCATTCCTTCCAAATTTGGTGTCTGAGTCACAAGCTGCGTTCATACCAGGCAGATCTATCAATGATAATGTTCTTATAGCTAATGAAATATTTTATGCACTGCGCTCCATGTCATCAGTGTCAACAAACTATATGGCTATTAAAACAGATATTAGCAAGGCTTATGATCGTCTAGAATGGCATTTTCTCAAAGATGTACTTCTTAAAAAAGGTTTCTCTCAACGATGGGTAACATGGATTCTTCAATGTGTTTCAACTGTTTTGTTTTCCGTCCTCATCAATGGCAGTCCTTATGGCAATTTTGTTCCACAAAGGGGATTACGTCAAGGTGATCCATTATCACCATACCTGTTTATCCTTTGTGCTGATGCTCTCAGTTCACAAATATTGGCGGCATCTAGAAGCAATGAAATTCACGGCATTCGTGTATGTCGTCGTGCTCCGATAGTTACTCATCTACTATTTGCAGATGATTCATTATTCTTTGTGAAGGCCGACATTGCAAACAGTACAAAGCTTAAAGCAATATTCGATCTATATGCTTCAACCTCTGGTCAAGTAATAAGTTATGACAAAAGCTCAATAACATTTGGCAAAAAGGTGTACGCCCACACACAATCTCGCCTAAAATCTATCTTGGGAATAACACAGATCGGTGGGGGAGGCAAATATTTGAGAGTGCCAGAACAATTTGGCCGCCAAAAGACAGAACTTTTTACATATGTTGTGGAGAAGGTTAAGCAACGAGTTTCGGGATGGCAACAACGCTTTCTATCACCAGCAGGAAAAGAAATATTGATAAAGAGTGTCACTCTGGCAATGCCTATTTATTCAATGAATTGTTTTCGGTTACCACTAACAATAATTAATGAAATCGATAGTTTACTGTCTAAATTTTGGTGGGGCGGAACTTCAACACATAGGAAGATGTCATGGATATCATGGGATAAATTAAGTTTTCCCAAACGTTTAGGAGGCATGAATTTTCGAGATTTAGCCCTTTTTAATCAGGCTTTATTGGCAAGTCAGGCTTGGAAGATTTTCAATAAGCCAACGTCCCCTTTAGCTCGGCTTCTACGAGCTCGTTACTACCCTGATGGTGGTTTTCTCAATGGGAGACCAATTAAAAGATCGTCTTTTGGATGGCAGTCTTTGTGTTATGGTAAAGAATTACTTAAGAAAGGATTACGTGCGGACATCGGTGATGGGAACTCAATTCAGATGGGTTATGAACCGTGGTTACCCACTAATCCTCCTCGTCCAGCCCGGGTTCTCACGCCTATATCTCTGAGCTTACCAATTACGGTTCTTTTTGATAAAAACACCAAGTCTTGGAATGAGGAGGCTTTGTATCAACATATTGTTCCTGCATATCGACTTATCATTCGGAAACTATACATTCCTCATATCCCGGTCCCTGATAGGTATATATGGCACTACACGACTCATGGAAATTTCAGTGTTCGTTCGGCATATCGATTAGCTTTTGAAAGTAATGATTCCCACGGTCGACCTCCTTCATTATTCACTAATCCAACACTGGTTTCCAAATTATGGCAAGTACCTATATCTCCAAAGCTCAAGCATTTCTTATGGCGAACATGTTCTAGCATATTACCTACCTTTGATACTCTAGCTAAGCGTCATTTATCAATCAATGGTACATGTCCAAGATGTTGCATTTCACCTGAGACAACAAACCACTTGCTTTTTGAATGTTCTTTTGCTAGAGGTGTTTGGTGTAGCATTGGTCTTCTGTCTTTGCTTTTTGATCCAGCCATTTCAGTGACTCTGAAGATAGAATCGTTATTTAACATGGTGGGTACTAATTCGGTTAGCTTAGAATCACAACTCATACCTTTTTGGGCAATGTGGCATATTTGGAAAGCTCGCAATACACTTGTGTATAATCAATGCAATCTAGATATCTCAGAAATTGTTTCGCGGGTTAAACGAGATGTAGATGAGTGGGTCAAGGTAACTTCCACTTTTGGAGTAACTACGCGCTCTTTATCAAATCCNCCCCCCCCCCCCCCACAGGACTGGTACAAATGCAACTATGATGCTTCCCATCATCCAGATGGTGTGGCTTCAGGCATGGGTTGGATACTAAGGGATAGTAACGGGAAGTTTGTTGTGTGTGGCCATCGCTGATATGCAGGCCGTCAAAATCTGTTGGAATCAGAAATGTCCGCAATGCTTTGGGCAATGGGTAACGTTCGGGAGTTAGGCTACAAAAATGTAATTTTTGAAGGTGATAATCAAGGTCTCATTAGGCAACTCCAACACCGATTACCACAACGACGATTGGATCACTATTTCCGGACCATAATTTCATGGGAAACGTCATTTACAAACATCCAACATCAATATGTTCCCCGTGAATCTAACTATTGTGCTGATTACCTGTCTAAATTAGCTCTTACTCATCCAAATGAGTCTTTGTTACATTATGTTTGTCCAATGTATTTCCAAACAATTGTAAACGATGATCTTTAATAAATTAGCCGTTAAAAAAAAATGAACTCATTCTAAAACTTACTACAAATCATTTAATAGAAAAATTCACAAAGTTTGTATGTATAAATTTATAATTTTAGACAGTTTATATTTGAGATACATTCTGACTTGAATCTAATCAAAATTTGGATTAGAAATTCAAATTTCGTAGTAATTAGTTAGTATAGATGATATTTTTTGTAAGGGTTTATATATATATGATATTGTGTAGACCTTTAATTCGGTTTATCAACCAAATGGCATCAATCATTTTTATTGAGACTAATCAAGCTTAATCCTGCATGTAAAATGTTGGCCAGGCGATCGGTAGTTGCTTAGATGATTGAACTATATATAAATAATTTTTTAATAATTTTTTAGTGTAAATTTACAAGAATATATTACAATTTATATCTTTAGTTATAGACATACATTAAACATAAATAGAACCATAAAATATAAATAATATCAACTAAAATCATTATTTGACATATTTAAAAGTTTATTGACTATAAGCCATATAAATCTTAATCAAAACAAAGTAAATCAAATTTGATTTTGTTTTATGGTTTTAAATTTTTACAACTGGTACAAAATATTTTTAAAAAAATTAATAGATCAATTAACTGTAATTTTTTCGTTAAAAAATTAGTTGTTAACTAAAATGTTACATCTAAATAATTTTGTATATAATTATCCATGCGTATAGTACAGATAGCCATTTTTTTACATATTATTTCTAAGGGTCGTTTTAGTTTAGCCTACTTGATCTATCCGTTCGGGGATAAATGTAACTTTCCGCTCCTTAGGTCGCTACTATCAAATCCAATAATTTTTAATATGATATTGTCCGCTTTTGATGTAAAGATCCGTACAACTTTCGTATTCGGTACCATCCTAAAATACTTTTAATATATCAGCCAACTACTGATATCCTATGTGGAATATTTATATCTGGGCAGGTCCTAAAATACATCCATTTTATCATTCATAAATTTGGGTCTCTATAGTGATTACAAAAAGAAAGAAAAAATTGTGTTTTGTTTATTACGAATCGCATTTATAGTCTTGATCAGTTTAACAGTGAAAATGGCCCAATTTGCAAACTGATTAGTCCATCTTTGTCTGTTACAACCACTCAAAAACCTTCACATATTCAATATGCATTAAGTATATGATAAATAAAATATAAAAATGATTTGTCAAACTGAGATAAACTTAAATAGAACAAGGTCGGTCCGCCGAAATTCCTAGAAATAAAAAATAAAGCCTACCCATAATAATTTCAATTAATTAACAAAACAAGTTTTTTGATTGTTTCTTATTTACATTTTTCTCGTGTACGGTTCCTTCAATCAAGGAAAAATTGTTTATGATCAGTCGAACCATCTCCCATGTGCTGCAACTATGTTCTCAAGCCTTGATCAATCCTATTTTTAATCTGATTTATCATACTTGTCGGCACATTATTCATTGTTATATTACTTGACTCCACATAATTAAAAAGAGGCCGACTTGTTAAATAGTAAAAAGCAACACCCACATGCAAGTATGTATGTGGTTTTGTCCTTATCCAACTTCTTGTCTCTTATATAAACCACTTCAAAACTTTCCTTGTTCTATGTATCCTAAAGCTTCACAAAAAAGAGAAAGAAAGAAAAGAAAAGCTTAATAGAATTCAAAGTAGAAAGAGATGATGAAGTTCAATTCTAAGAGGTTTGGGATTAGGTTTGGATTTGGTAAAAGAATCAACAACAAAGGCACAAAACAAGATCAACAACAAAAGGGTATTGGTAATAATAACAATAGTAGTTGTAGCAACTATGAGATCAAATGGGAACTTAGGCCAGGTGGTATGCTTGTTCAAAAGAGACAAGAGAGCATTGGTGATGACTTGATCTCTATTAGAGTTTCTACTTTTGCTCATTCTCATGATCTCTCCATTGAAGCCACCTCCACTTTTGGTAAATATCTCACACATCTTAAATCACAATTCTTAACATTTTTATTATATTTGGGAGACTCGTTGAACATTTAATTTAATACAAATTCAATATTTTGTAAGATTTTAGCTTATTTAAAAGATTATATGCTAGTTTAGGGCTGCGCATTCGGATTTCGGATCGGTTTATTCGGTTTTCAGTTAACCGAAATTGAGAAATATAAAATCTGTTTGGATTTTTAGTCAAAATCGGATCAGTTCGGTTTTTAAAAATTCGGTTTCGGTTTTAAGATTTTTTATATAATCCACTTTGTGTCCGAAAAACCAAAAAAACCCGAAAAAATCCGAAAACCCATTTACACGAAAAAACCTATAAACATGCGACATAAACTTAAGTATAACATTAGATATTTAGGGTTATTAGTTTATGAATTTCAGTTTAATTCGGTTATCTGAAATTAATTCGGTTCGGTTTATGAAATAACCAAAAATTGTTAAAATAAAAATCCATTCGATTTTCAACCTATAACCGGTTCGGTTTCGGATCCGATTTTTTGGCTCGGTTTCGGTTTGGATTTTCGGTTTCGGATTATTATGTCCAATCCTATGCTAGTTTATGGACCAGCTAATTTTTTTTAAAAAAAAGATCATTAATGTTATTGGAATATATTGTAGTATTTAAACACAAAAAAACTTTTAAAATTGAAACCAACATTATTTTTTGAGAAATTCTAATGAATAGATTACAAGTGGTTTATAATATGAGATTCTTATGTTTATGGGTTAACAGGAGAACTTAAGATGGTATTATCATTGCTTACCGGTTTAGAGCCAAACCAACAAAGACTCTTATTCAAAGGGAAAGAAAGAGAGGATGATGAATATCTACACATGGTTGGTGTCGGAGATAAAGACAAAGTGTTGTTATTAGAAGATCCTGCTTTTAAAGAGAAAAAACTGCTTGATCATCACAACATTTCCACTTCTTGTCCCACTATAATCGTATAAACAACTTAACAAATTTGTCCATTTAGTTGTTTTGTTAACTACTTCTTGGTGATACATTAAATCAGTGGCGAATAATACTGTCACTGTTTGTATAGAATCCGTTTACTCACTATATTTCGAAGTCGTATAACTAATATTATGTCTACATGTTGCATTATATATCTGTCAAAATTTTAAGAGAGATCATATACTTCTGTTTCAATACTTATAATATTAAGATGCAGTCAATTAACTATATTGTTTAACAACCATATTTTATTTCTTTAATGATTTGGCACAAATTAGTTGCATAACCGAGCTGGTTTAGACTCTATACAAACCAACACTTGCTTCAAATCTCGGTATACTCCGGTTAACCCTAACTTCTCAAAATGTTATACCAGTTGTAGTGTTTCACGAGTCGTCTGTCTTCACAAATCGGCCCTGATAAGAGAAGAGAGCAAAACCAATATAATTAATTAGAAAACCACCAATTTCATCACGCATGAACCGATACTAATTCTCAATAAGTTTATAGTTAATTAAACGTAATTCAACATCATGTAAGTAGTGTAATATTAATGGTTTGTAATTAAGACAGTTACTTTGATACGAGGACGTTTCTCAGCATTGAGTTTACGAACTTGGTATCGAATCTGCTTAGAGAAAAGGCGATTTTGTCGTTTTTCTTTATACCGGAGCAAACTGGCCTCTCTATGCCCTCTCCATGACTTCTCCATCTCCGGCACTCTCCATAAACTCCCAGCCTCTCCATCTCCGCCGTCAGTAAACACCTAAACCACCATCAAAACATTTGCTTAGCTTAGTTCATAATATTAGTTATAAAGACATGTAAAATACTGAAAATGGAACATATGTAAAAGTCAGTTTTGTTACATTTGGCAACAATGTAACGTATGATTTGTTAACATTGGTGTCATAATTCTACAAAATGTTTTTAAATATTTTTGCATAAAATCAACAGATGTTAGCTTTCTCGCAATATAAATTAGAATTATTATTACTCAAGGTTCTACAGCCAAATTAAAAGGAAATTTATTTTTTAATCATTCTGCCGTTACATTTCTATTTCTAGTAAAAGTTTTAATTATTTATTAATGAATTTTCACTTTTCAGAATCAATAATTTAATAAGAATATCATCATTACAGTTTCAAAAGTAACCACCTGTTTTTCATATGTCAAATTAAGAAAATTAGTAAAATTTTTACTAATTAAGCATTGATAATTATGATTATTATATGTTTACTTACATCAGCAGAAGCATGCAAGTCCGGCACCGTCTGCGGCGGTTCATCGTCAACATAAAGCGTACCTTTTTCCGACCAAATCTCCATGATCTGTTCATAGTTAAGCTTCAGAATCAGCGAAGGCCGTCCATCATTCCCATCGCCACCACAACTCCGTGGAGTTCCGCTCCGACTCATCACCTCCGAATAACTCACCCACCGCTCCTCCGTTGTCTCCTCCTCTTCCTCGCTCGCTCCTTTCCTCATCGCCGTCCGTAGAAGCGAAGAAGACGAAGAAGATACGTGCTCTTGAAGACCATACGGAGACAGATTCCTTCCTTCTCTGCAACAATCCAAATCGGCTGAAGGAAGAAGATCGTGGATCGAAGATAGTGTGCTCTCGGTGGCGGAATTGAAGAGGTAATCTGCAACGGTGTCGTATTGCTCATCTTCTTTCTCTTCTCCCAAAGCATCCGCTTTCTTCTTCTCCTTAAACGCCGTCGTATCAGCTCTTTTAGTCTTGCTCTGTTTTTTGCTTTTCTTCTTGAGACTGAGAAATTTGGGTTTTTTCGTATTTGTTCTGATACTAGAAGGTGACTCATCCATGGTGGTTGATTCTCTATGTTTCCTCTTCTTGATTCTCTCCGATGACCTTGAACTCTGTTTTTCTTCTCCGATGGTACACATCTCCGATCTCTTTCTCGCTCTGTCTCTGAAACATGTATGTATGTATGATAGTATGTAGGTGGAGGGAAATGGAAAGCTGATAGTGATGGTTACTTTTCACACGTGTCAATATGTCATTGGTTTATATTTTTGTAATTTTGGATTCTGTTTGGATGTGCAAGGGTTAAGTTTGGAAATATTAGATAGTCTCTCAAAAAGTTCTTATTAATTGTAGGTAACTCTATTTTTATTTTTCAACTTTTCATAAAACTTATGTTTCAGAAAATCTTTTAGATACCAATATTTATCTCAGTATTAAAAGTACAGGTTTGCATGTGAGTAACTAATTAGGAGCCCCAAAATTTATAAAGTTAACATATATATAGAAGTGTCAAAATGGGGTTAAAATCCGCGGGTTTGACCCAACCTAGAGCGCTATGAAGCGGGGTTGGACAAAATATTTTATGTTCATTTAAAGACGGATCTTGCGGGTTGACCCATCATGGACCGCGGATTTAACGGATTTTTGTTTGCGGATTGGCGGATCGGTCCGCGAACTACTAATTTAAATAAAGTAAGGGTCTGCGAGCCAACCTGCTAAACCGCAAAATCTGCGGGTGCGGGTTTGGACATACAATTAATTGTCCATGGGTTTTGCGGGTCAACTGTCATGGATCAAAAATATTTGAACCAGCTGTGGGGCATGCCAAATGAGCGCGAGCCAGCCTGTTTGACACATATACATATACATAAAATTAATTAAGATTAAGATGAGGTTAACAAAAAAAAAATGTGATTACTATGAGGTTGTCTTGAGAGAATAAATACCATGTTCAATATCTTGTGTCAAACTTACTTATATATTTCATAATTAATGCTAAAATTAACTGCTATAATATATGCATCTATGCTGCTTGGCCGACTTTCAGTTTAGAATTAAACGACGTAGGTAACTATAGATGTTTATATTCTGAGGTTAAGTTCAAACACTGTTCGCAAGACTCCAATATACGCAGACTTTCTAATTCGTGCAATAAAGAAGTATAATTGATGTTTTACATTTGTTGGACATGGTTTATCCATATGGATGACCAGCGATCCTTTAATTATTTTTTAATTCTTAATGTTTTTTTATTATTGTGTTTGGTGAAAAAAATTAATGCTGAAACTTTGTTTTGTTACGAGAAGATTATTTTTATAACTGAAAAGTTTTATAGTGAAAGACAATAAAATCTACAGATTTTATATAAAAAAACATAAAATCTCGAGAGTCAAATCTGCATATTCTATCTAACAAAGTATAGAATTTTGAGAGTTAAAACTCGACATACGAAACAAATGATGAACACAAAAAATTAAAAAATTAAAAATAAAGCTAAAATAAAAACGATAACCAAATTTGCTCACAAACTCAATTGAAAGGATAATGAGATTAGTATACAAAATATTGGGTGACTGCGATCCGTTGCGAAGCAAAACCATTGCAACCCATCATTTTGAATACAACCCATTGAGACTCGTCAATGGGTTGTTAATGAGCACTTTAAAAACATAGAATCATAGTGATATTTTCTTTTCAACAACTTCACAAGAAGACAAGAAGGATTTGAAAAAATTCTCCAACTAAGCTTAGCAAGAAGGGCTTCAATGAAATTTTTTGGATATTTCTAAAGCCAAGACCTCCTTCACTATTTGTTTAGCTTATCCTAAACTACACATGCCATTTTTTTTTACGCATTTGAATCCCACCAAAAACGGGTTAGTGCCAATTGGATTCTTCTACAAAGAGATTCCGGTAGTAAAAAGCATGATATAGCATAAACGGGAAGAGATGAAAAAAATACTTTTAAGCATTACAATATTCACGTCTGTTGAAAGAAATCTTGATGACCAAGATAGCGCTTGTTGCTTATCTTATCTACAATGGACGAGAAATGTCTTTTTTATGTTCCAAAAAATTCTGGTGGATCAAGGTACTTCCCGACTTCTCCCTCCTTTTGGATATCTATTCTTGCCTTGACGGTTTATTTATATTAGACGGCGCCTTTTTTGAAAAAGAGATTGCCAATTTATCAAAATTTATAATTTGATCTGAAGCTTCTCCATATTCCTTAATACTTGTAGGAGGAGGCGCATAATGGATTTGTTTTAGGATAAAACTTTGTTTTTCATTCTGCTTAATGATTTCGATTACAAAGAGTGTTCTTATACTAAGTTACAAAGTGATGCTTTTAGGTTAAAATGTGAGTTGTGTGCTGCCACCTGTCTTCACTCCATTCGATCATCATTTCCAAGGGTATCAAATTTGTTATGCATCGGGATTGAGAAAGGTGTGCTGGTCAGGTACATATTCTTCTTTTCTCTCATCCTTACTATGTTTTTGTCTTTTTCAGGTTGAAGAGGCAGAGTCGACCGTTGCTCTGTTCTTGTCCTGGGCTCGGGCTGATCTTCAAGGTTTGTGTTGGGCTTGTTGGGCTTCGCAATCTTCTCGTTCAATTGCAAAGCACAGTCGTTTTGTGCAATAGTGTTAATATTCCCCCTCAAGCGAAGTGTAGGTGGAACACCAACACCGAGCTTGTGTCTGAGCTAAGTAAATGCTTCAAATGGCAAAGATTTGGTGAATATATCTGTAAGCTAATGGTGGGCAGGGATGTGTTTAACAATCAGAGTTCCTAGAGCAACTCTCTCACGAACATAATGGTAATGTGTCTCAAAATGTTTGGACCGGCTGTGGAATGTTGGATTGGTAGTTAAGTAGATTGAAGATAAGTTGTCTCCAAACAGAACAGGTGTTTGATGCATATGTACACCCAATTCACGTAATGCTTTGCCAATCCAAGTCAATTCTGTAGTTGTATCTGACAAAGACTTGTATTCTGCTTCTGTTGAGCTACGGGACATTGTTTCTTGTTTCTTTGAAGACCATGAGACTATGTTAAGACCAAGAAATGTGCAATAGCCTCCTGTAGAACGTCTTGTCTCCTTGCATCCTGCCCAGTCACTATCACTATAACCCCTGAGAGTACAATCAGTTATTTTTGTGAATGATAATCCCACTTTAGTTGTGCCTTTAACATTTCTGAGAATCCGTTTTAGGAGATTGAATTCCGAGACACTTGGACTATGCATCTTTTGACACACATAGTTGACTGCAAATTGGATGTCTGGCCTTGTGAGTGTAAGGTATTGTAGTTTCCCTGCCAAGCTACGAAAATAAGTTGGATTAGAGAATTGAACAGATTGATCTGGAACTTTGTCCAATTGGAGGGGAAAAGGAGTTGGCATTGGTGAGCATTTATCCATGGCTGCCACCTTCAGGAGATCCTCTGCATACTTTTGCTGAGATAAGAACAAACCTTCTGAGTGTTTGTGTGCCTGAATACCCAGAAAGTAGTGTATATCTCCCATGTCTTTCATTATGAACTGTTCTTGTAACTTTTGTAACAGGTTTGTTATCATGATGGAGTTGTTACCAGTCACAATGATATCATCTATATAAAGCAGAAGAAAGATCACATCCTTTTCCTTCTTGCAAATGAACAAAGAAGCATCTGAGTTAATACAGAGGAATCCATACTCTAAAAGGTAATCACTAAACTTATTATACCATGCTCTAGGGGATTGTTTTAATCCATATAGAGATTTATGAAGATGACATACATAGTCTGGTCTGGCTTTTCCACAAAGCCACTTGGTTGTTTCATGTAGACCTTTTCCTCTAGATTCCCATGTAGAAAAGCATTTTTCACATCTATTGCTTTATATTCCAATCCATAATTGTTGCAATATGTAAGACTAGCCTTATTGTTGCAGTCCTGGCTACTGGACTATAGGTTTCTAGATAATCAATCTCTTCTTCTTGATTGAAGCCTTTAGCTAAGCCTTGCCTTGAGTTTGTTGAGTGATCCATCTGCATTTAGCTTTGTCGTGAATACCCACTTGCACCCTAAGACATTCATGTCTGGTGTGTGAGGAACAAGGCTCCATGTTTTGGTTTCAGAACAGTTATGAAGTTCCTCTGTCATTGCTACTTTCCACCCTGGATGTTTCAAGGCTTCAGTAACAGTTTTTAGTTCAAGGTACTTTACCTTGTGTAAGCAGAGCATATCTTGGATTGGGCTTGTGTATTATAGCCCTTGATCTTTTCACCATAGGATGATGACTTGGTTGAGTAGGTATAACTTTTGGAGCTGGAGGTATGAAAGAGGTGATTGAGGCTGGAGATAGACTAGGTGATGATGAAGTGTGTTGTGACTGTGAGGCATAGTGATCAACAAAGCCTGTCCCAGTTGGAGAAGAATAAAAGTTGTTGCCAATAGTAACAGGGTCAAAGCCTGACGTACACTCAGGACTTTCATTCACCTCAATGGTAGGCTCCAGTTGACTAAGAATTCTGACCTGGTTTGATCTTGGTGTAGATACTGGTGTAGTAGTTGTTGTGGAGATAGGTGTTGGTGTGACTGTTGGAGTAGGTGATACATTTGGTGTAGGATGGTGTTGAGCAGGTGGTGGTGTTGGTGATGGAGTAGGTGGTAATGGAGTCAGAGGAACAATCTCAGCTGGTGTAGGAGTGCTAGATTGTTGAGGTAGTAATGATGCCTGAGGTATAAAGCTTTGTTGCCAGGCTGATAGTAAGGGCTTATTATCCTTTGGTTGAAGATGAACATAGATGTTGCTGAATGGGTAGTTAGATTCATCAAAAATCACATGTCTTGAGATATTTACTCTTCCAGTAGGTGGGTATAAGCACCTATACCCTTTGTATTTGTTGTTGTACCCAGGAAGAGTTAAGTGACTTTGGCTCAAACTTATGAGCAGCATAATCTTTGAGAGTAGGGTAGCAGGCACTACCAAAGGCACGTAATGCAGAGTATTCAGGCTTGGTGTTGAACAACAATTCATAAGGACTCTTATTTTCTTTTGTGGTACTTGATGGTAGAAGATTTATGAGATAATTGGCAGTTAAGAACGATTCTACCCAGTATGGCAGGGGAACATTGCTGTGGAACAGCATTGTGAGGCCTAACTCAGTGAGATGCCTATGTTTCCTCTCTGCTAACCCATTCTGTTGGGGAGTGTGTGGGCAAGATATAAGTTGCTAAATGCCAGACTTCTATAGGTGAGATAGAAAGACAGTGTTAGTGATGTCTGAGAAAGGCAGTCTTGAGCTTTTGCCAAGTTGACATGAGGAACACAACTCCTTGGTGCTCTTATTTATGAAAATAGATTGATCCTTAGAAAGTTGCTGGATGACTTGAGGGTTGGGATGTCCAAGTCTGTAGTGCCACACTGTATTGTTTGTTGCAGATTGTCTAGCCACATGAAACACCTCATTCTTCTTACCATCCAACAAGTAGAGACCATCAAGCTTTGGTCCTAGGGTCAAGATCCTCTGAGTGAGTTTGTCCTTAACAACAACATTCTCATCATCAAATGTGAAAGCACAAGGGTAATCTGAGGTAACTTTAGAAACAGATAACAATGATTCAGTGATTTTTGGACAAACTAAGACATCCTTAAGAGGGATTGTACCTGACTTGATGGGAAGGACAGCTGAACCAGTATGAGTTATATGTAAAAAATTACCATTACCTACCATCACAGAATCAGATCCGTGATATGGTTGAGATTTCTGAAGGTTGTGAGGTGAGTTAGTCATATGAGTTGTGGCTCCTGTATCAGGAAACCATTCACCACCTGAGTTGTTTGAGAATTATGTAACTCTCATGGCTGCTAGGGCTGCAGTAACTTCCTGTTCCTGGTCTTGATAATTATTATCAAACTTGTGCCAACATCTGAGGGCATGGTGTCCTAACCTTCCACAGATCTGGCAGGTTAGCCTGGTTTCACCATTAGGAGAGGCTGAAGACTCTGAGGACAGTTGTTGATGAAACCCATGTCTTCTAGTGGAAAAAGAACCTCTCCCTTTGGTTCCAAATCTACCATATCCTTGACCTCTACCTCTGTTAGTATAGTACCCATTACTTGAGGACCTTGTGATGTTGAATGCTAAATGAGTGTTGACAGAGGGAGTATCATTGTATTTCTTTAGCCTGTCATCATAACCTTTTAACCGATATGTGATATATTCATAAGTTGGACCAGGGAAGAGATCCATGGAATTTTCAATAGTTAAGATAAGTGGTTCATAATCTCTGCTAAGACCATGAATAGCAGAAAAGATCTTCATCTTTTCCGTGACTGGACTCCCAATAGAAATTAGTTGGTCACGGATATTCTTGACCTCTATGAGGTATTCATCCATAGGCTTCTCACCTTTTGAAACAATTTGTAGCTTTCTCTAAAGCTCAAAAAGACGAGAAAATGAAACTCTGTTGAAATGTTTAGCCAGATTAGCCCATACTTCGTGAGCTGACTTAGATCTAACAACTACACTCAGGATATCTTCTGTTAAGAACCCTTGTAACCAGAACATAACAACCTGGTATGCTCTCATCTAGGAGCCAAAATCTGGGTTTGGAACTTCGTTGTTTCTCCCATCAATGCCTGGGACAATGGTGAACTGTGAAGGTCTTTGAGCAGCACCATTAACGAAACCCAGAAGTCCTTAGCCATTGAGAAAGGATTCGAACTGATATTTCCACAAAATATAATTATTTTCTGAAAGTTTTACAGTGACACAATTTGTAATGTTTAGAGATGGAAAGGAATAGAGCTCTTCCATGGCTCTGATACCATGTAGGAGGAGGCGCTGAATGGATTTGTTTTAGGATAAAAGTTTGTTTTTCATTCTGCTTAATTATTGAATCAAGACTTAACAAATAGTTTTAGGTCTTAGATTATGTGGGTAAAAGCTTAGAAGAATTTCATATATCTTTTTAAGGATGATTACATGAGTATTAATATGGAGAACATAAGCTAAAAATCCTAATTACATGGATTTAACCTAATGGCCCACAAGCTGGACAGCCCAGCTCGTCAGGTCGGCCCATATAGCTTTCGTCTTCCTGGGCCCTTTCTCTTCGTCACGTCAACGTCCAGCTGGGCCTTGAGTCGAAATGGGCTTTCAGGGCAGGTGCTAAACCTGGTATCAACAGTTAGTCCCCCCCAGGTCGGCGATGAAACTACGAATCGGCGAATGACCTCCTGAATAAAGTGTATTTCGGCTAAAGTGCATTAAATGCTTCGTAGGCTTTATTGAATCGTCTCCGTAGGCTTTATTGAATCGTTTTCGTAGGGGGAAAACTAAAGAGTCGCACCGTTTCAGTTTCCCACGCGCAATCATTACACGCCTCGGTAACCGTCACCTCTCCAGGGTATAAATACCCCCTCGCCACTTCATATCTGAATTTTAAGTTTCAGAATTCCTTTTGCAGGTAGAAATCGCTCTCCATTCTCTCTACTTTCTCTCTCTAGAATCTTAGCTCGGCGGTAACTAGGTCGGTAATTATGTCGTCATCTCTTACCAATCTTGCTGAATCTTCTGCTTCTCGTGACGACCTTCGTGCGACGAGGTAGAGGTGGACTTGGATGAACGAGTTCCCCAGGGCAACTGGGCTGCTTCAGATGACGACCTGAGAGGTCTTGCACCTACAAAATAATCTTTGAAGTCGTTGCAAAAGCTTGTTGACGACTTCCCCTGCTTAAATGGGATCTCGATGAAAATTCCGAAGCCGCATCAAAGGCCTTGGGATTGTCCCCCAGGCTACGTGTGTTTGTATGAGTCTCTTTTTAGGAAGTGCCATCTTTGGCTGCCTATGCCGAAGTTACTCATATCGTACTGTGCTAGGCGGAAGATCGCCATATCTCAGCTGTCTGCCCCCTCAATCAGACAAATGATTGTCCTGCTAGCACACGCTACAAAATTGCAGGTGGAGCTCGGAGTTAGGTACCTAGAAAACATGTCGTCAATCAACCACGGACGAAATTAAACATTGGCTTTGTCTACATTAACTTCAAGCCGCAGTATAAGCTGATAACTGTTGGTTCAGGGGACAAGATCCACGGCTGGAAAACCAAGTATTTCTTCCTGCA
>OVBE01009148.1:0-16354 GCA_900406425.1 Iberis pinnata | reverse complement strand
TTATATTTAAACCAGATTTTAATGTACCGTTCCGGTTAATATGATTTATGGGGTTGGAAGTTGTTAAGTTTGATTTTGTGTAGATCTAGATACTTAATTAATTATTTGTGGGGTTAAAGAGAGACACTTAAAGTTTGGGGGGAAATGGTGTTATATAGAATTTCTTAGGGGGATAGAGATTGTCAACCCTAATTTTAAAGTCAAATTATAATTTGCTAACTTTAAATTTTTGTGTCATGTATCTTGAATACAACTGGAGCCTTGTGATGACGAGTATAGTGAAGAAGGAGTTCAAGAGTAAGATTGGCAGAGTTTTCAGCAACCATATCTACTCTTGGAAGGATACGTGGATGAAGGAAGGGATGCAACATTCTGGGATGCACGATGGACTCCTACAGGGCTACATCACGTACTGGAGTAAAGAAGGGACTCAAGGGTTATCCATCACGAACAAGGGAAACCGTCTCAGCCAACGTGATGGGAGGGGGATCGCTACAACGAACTCTGGTTCGAAGAGTTCATTCACCCGAAAGGGAGATCTGATACGTATGACTATTAATACTAATTTAAAATTTTCATATAAGTTTACATTTTAAACTTTAAATTTTTAAACAGAGATGGAAGACAGGCTATGATCCGATGCCGCTAGAGATTATAGAGGATCTCCACACCAATAAGAAGACCAGCGAGATTCAGGATCCGCTTTCTCGGGAGTTGGTCGAAACGTCTAGAAAACGTTTCGAAGAGATCCACTCTACTCAGTCGACACCATACGAAGAGATCCCCTTGGAGATTCAGTATGAGGTTGTTTTTCAGGTAAGTAAAATTTATATAAATTTCATACTTTCAAATTTTCTATACTAATTTAATGTTTTTTTTCGTTTCAAGAGACGAAGTAGTCGAAGGGCCGCATGTTCGGGTTCGGGAGCATGGCTGGCTACTGCTTTCCTAGATCGAGATCCTGAACTTTAAGGGGTCCTATTAGAGAGGAGGAAAGACGAGGAGTTGGCAGCCGTCAAGTAGCAGATGGAAGAGATGAGGGCGGCACAAGAAGAGCGTGACGCTCAAATTATAGAGATGGAGAAAAATTAAATGAGGGTGCAAGTTGAGATGCAAGCGAAGATGAATGCGTTTATGGATTAGATGGCGCGACGCTTCGGGGGTTCTTGAAAACATTTTTTAGTTTTATTTATTTTAGAATTTGATAATATTTGAAATATTTTGAATTTTAATATTTTGAATATTTTGAATTTTAGTTTATCAATATTTTAAATTTTATTTAATAATTATTTAATGAATGATTACTAAGAATTAAACATCTTGTAAGAAAATGTTGTTTAATATTCGTTAGTAGATTCGTCAGTTTTTGTGACGGATTTAATGACGGACTATAACTCACAAACTATATCCGTCATTAATTATGTCAGTAAGTATCCATCATTAATTCCGTCAGTAAATCCATCAGTTTTTGTGATGGATTACTGACGGATACGTACTGACGGAATTAATGACGAATAATTAACTGATGAACATAACCCGTCATTAAATCCGTCAGTTTTGATCTGTCACTAAATCCGTCAGAATTACAAATGGATTTATTGACGGTTTTATATTACCAACCATCTACAAATGATGGATATAAATGGTCAGTGTGCCGTCAAAAGTCCGATTTCTAACAGATATGCCTGTCAAAAAACCCGTGTTTTCTTGTAGTGAAACGCTAATAAATATCACTTTCTATTAATCATTTCTTGGGTTTTCTGCAAAAAAAACCTCCAGTCTGATTAAATAGACAAATCAAACCTCCAGTCTGATTACGTGCAGGTCAAACCGTGAGCTGAGGTCAATCCGCAATACAACCCATGCCGTTAACTCACCGTGTATAATTAACGGTTTTGGTGTTTTGCAAAACAAACCGCGAGTCATATTAAATAGACAAAACAAACCTTTAGGTGTATTAATGCAGGTCAAACTGTGAGCTGAGGGTCAAACCGCAATACAACCCACTGAAAATTTATGGGTTTTTTTTATAAGCAATTTTTTATTATATCTATCATTTTTCCAAAATTAAGCAACGTTTTATTATATCTATCATCTTTTTAATGCGTTTTAGATTTGTGATTGATACCTAGACAATATCCACATCAAGATAATAATTCAATGAGATGTATCAAAAATTTTAGCGATACTAATGTTAATTTTCATAAAATAAAGTTACCTAAACATAGAAAAACTACTAGTTATATATTCAAATGAAAATGGTAAATTTTGTATTATCAAAATTTTAAAACTAAATTATGAAATAAAATCTCTACAAATGATATCTAAGAATTTTTAAGTAATCTAACTTAATATGATCCTACATATGAACTTAGTCTTTTATGCTGCTTGTTAAATGTCAAATGTTAACATTTAATTTGCTGCTTGATGCAACACTTAGTTTGACTATCGTTTGGAAATTTATATATGTGGGAAAGTGTTATCATAAGTTGGATTTTTGTAAATTCATTCAAAATAAAAATTTTGCATTAATATATAATAAATTTTTATCTATAAATTAAATTAATATATAATAAATTTTAGTTAAAACTTTTCATTTATTTTAAGGTTTTCTACAAAAAAAACTGCGAGTCTGATTAAATAGATAAATCAAACCGTGAGCTATTTAAATGCAGGTCAAATCGTGAGTTGAGGGTCAAACTGCAATACAGCCCATGCCGTTAACTCACCGTTTGTTCCATTAACATTTGACACGTCATCGATATACGCATGGGCTGTATTGCGGATTGACCTCAGTTCACGGTTTGACCTGCACGTAATCAGACTGGAGGTTTGATTTGTCTATTTAATCAGACTGGTGGTTTTTTTTGCAGAAAACCCTCATTTCTTAGGTGCCAATGTTTTGATGGCCATCTTCAAACCGGCAGAACAATCTGATTCATAAAATGTCCCGATGTAATAGCTATTACCATAAGGAAGTTGGATCTTATCGTCCCATGAACTATACACTTTCGATCCCTTGTTCGCCGTACACGTTTCATAACTAGTTCGGTTTACCACCACCATATTGTTGGTATAACGATCTTATTTGAATTCCACAACACAACACCACAATTATATTAAATATAAGTAAACTTTTTTTCCTTAGACATATTTCTTAACTAATATTGGGTCGATGGACCAATAGGGTTGATGATAATTTTCCCCTGAACAACATCAATCCACACTATTCCCCCCCCCCCTCCCTCGAACTTGTTGTCTTATCAGTGTATTACATAAACTAGTCGATTCCTTAGCAAACTCCTCAAAATTAGGATTCTCTTTAGATTTCCCCACAATTAATTAACAAACTAAATCGCGACTTAAAATTATAATTACGATTAGAAATTGTGGTTGGGTTATTTTTCGATTTAGGGTTCTTCAGAAAGGCGATTTTGAGAGTTAAGGAAGAAATCAAGCCACAAATGAATTTTAGGGAGAAATCAAGTCATGAATCAGAAGGATTTAGTGCTTGATTTCTCTATCAACTCTCAAAATTGCCTTTCTGAAAAACTCTAAATCGAAAAAATAACTCAAATTCAAACGCAATTTATAATTGTAATTAAGATTTTAAGTTTGTTAATTAATTGTGGGGAAATCTAAAGAATATCTTAAGTTTGGGAGGTTTGCTAAGGAATCGACTAGTTTGTGTAGTTCACTGATAAAACATCATGTTCGGGGGAAATAGTGTGGGTTGATATTGTTCAGGGAAAAAAAATCGTCGACCCACCAATATATGGAGGGCTAAACCAGTTAGGCTCACACCAATTTAACCAAATTTCGATTGGATTAGGCTCAGCCAGTTAGACTCACACCACAATGGATCAGACCGGACTGAGTTGATTAAGATTACGCCAATAAACTATATTTTTATTAATCACATTAGTATAAATCTATGAAAATTGATACATACCGAGAATATCGCCAGCGTAAAAGGTTTTGCCTTCTGCCCAAGAGTCCATTGGAATAATCGCATCCCAACCAAATTCGTCTCCCACCGTGTAGGTGGTCGAATTTCGTGCATGGATCATGTCATTGGCTAAAAACAAGCATAAAACCGTAATTACAAGAGCCATTGGAACCGTTGTTGCAGCAAAATAAAAGTGTCCAGGTGATCAAACCATTTGAGACAATAGATCAAAAGGTTTCAGGTGAAGTAGCTAACATTTATGTGTTTATGTTTATATAGATTGTTAATTGATGCATTTCCATAATTTATCTTTTTAGGAGACATGTATCATAATATATGGTAACTGAAGAAATATATCTGTTGACCATTGGGTTTCTATAGTAAGTGAATACCACAATTTTCAATTTTGTAAAGTGAATATATTAGTCAATGAGGGCTTTATAGAATATATATATATATATATATATATATATATATATACTTTATAATATATCTATAAGTAGGGTCAAATGTATAATTAAATGTGTTAAGACCATTAATTAATTAGCTTAAAATTAAATGGTCCTTTTTGTGATAAAAAAATATGAAAATAAAAGTTATGAAAAATTAATGTGTTGATACTTTGACGATTTCTAAATTTTTGAGAGGACAAATTATAGATAATATTCTATAAATAAACGGTTATAGTCCCCAAAACATTCATAGTCAAATGTTTAGAAAACTTTTTGGATTTTCAATCACTAGAAAACTTAAGTTCAATAAGGATTTGTTTTGGAATATTAAATTTATCTACAGATCGATTCTAGACTTATATATTCTTTTGGTACGCTTTCACTTAAATTTGTAAATCATTAGGAACATAATTGGCTTAAGATATATAGAATTAAAAAAATTCCAACAATTGTTATTAGAACCACAAAATTCAATTTCTAGTTGATAATTATATTTTTCATAAAAATTGGTGGATAAAGATATAAGTTTTACAAATTAACATATGTATGTAAAAACTTCAATTGAGTAAACTCATCGGTTTTTTATGAAAAAAATCGGGAAAATCGCAAAAAAAACCTTCAGAATATCAATTTCTAGTTGATAATTATATTTTTCATAAAAATTGGTGGATAAAGATATAAGTTTTTCAAATTAACATATGTATGTAAAAACTTCAATTGAGTAAACTCATCGGTTTTTATGAAGAAAATCGGAAAAATCGCATAAAAACCTTCAGAATATCACTTTCTACCATTTTTAACCTTGACACTGAACCACTAGCACTTCAAACCTCCAACATACTGAAACTATCACTTATAACCCTGAAACTAGCTCCCGTGTTACACGCCGACATTTCGTTTAACGGAGGTGTTATCTCTATTAATAAGTAGTTAACATCATTAATATAAATTAGCCCACGTGTTCGTTATTTTGAATCAAAAATTAAATAGAAAATAAAAAAGGAAAAAATGAAAAATGAAAAACAAAATGTGAGTCGAAGAGTCATGACCAAAAATTTTCCCTCAAAATCGAATTGTAAGCTAGGGTTCATACGAAGAGGCAGATTCGAACTCGAAGAGATTTGGCATACGATTTGGGTTCAGAATGAGGTAATTGATTTCGTCTTCTCCTTCTAGCTCGATTTTAGTTTACCATTTTCATGTTCGTTTTGATTTCTGAGTTTTGGGTTACGGGTTCGAGTTAGGGTTTCATAATTTCTCGGAATTTTGGGTTTTTGGTTTCGTTTTGGATCTATTTTGGATTGTGTTTGATGTTAGATGCTCAAAATTAGGGTTTACAGATTTCAAGGTTAATGTTTCTAGAAATGGTGGATTTGTCAATTTCGTTCAATTAGGGTTTTGTTCATATGTGATTTTCAATTTCATATGTGATTTTAAGAATTTCATTGTTTGTCTTGTTTATAGGACCGATAATGGTGAAAATCAGTATAAGTTTTGGTGGTTCCATGGTGAAAGAGGGTGACGATTACAAGTATCCAGATGAGTTAGGTTGTGTCTCAGTCGTTTAGCAAGCGAATGAGATCATGTGGGGAAAGTTTCAGGAATTGGTGAAGTTTGAAAGAGTACATGCACCAATTGCACTGATTTGGTACAAACTATTTACTGAAGAAATGAAAGATCTGAAGTATGTTTTTGACAACACAAATGATGACATGGGTGAGCTCATCAAGGCAGGAAAATCATCAGGAGATTTGGATGTATTCATTGAGCATGACTGCTAAGACATGACGCTTGTGCAATATCTTACAGGCAGTAACTGTGAGGTTATTTATGATGATGATTACTATGGAGCTGATGCAGATGATGGAGATGATGTAGATGATGGAGTTGATGCAAATGATGGAACTGGTGCAGACATAGATGCAGAAACTGCAGAAAATGAGAGGCCCAAAGAAGATAATGGGCATGAAAAATCTGATGAAGAGACACTCCCTGATGTTGGTGGAGTTGATATCGAAGGAGAGGATCCAGTTGAAGGTGAAGATGTGGTAGAAGATTTAGGAAATGGTTGTGAAGATGGGAGGTTTACATATCTGTTTGAAGAGGGTATGAAGACTAGAGCATAACATAATAACGAGGAAGAAGATGAAGACAATGGAGAAGAGTATGTGGTAGGAGATGAAGAGTACCCAGATACTCCATTAGAATCAGAAGAAGAGTGGGAACAATGGAGCAATAAGACAAAAGTG
This sequence comes from Iberis pinnata, assembly GCA_900406425.1. Lineage (NCBI taxonomy): Eukaryota > Viridiplantae > Streptophyta > Magnoliopsida > Brassicales > Brassicaceae > Iberis > Iberis pinnata. The sequence goes on along the minus strand of OVBE01009148.1, from coordinate 9,704 downwards.
TCAAGATCAAATAGGAAAAGTAAAAGTAAGTTTCATGGTGACTTAGAGAAAGAGCCATATATCTGGCTTTTCCAGAAGTTCAATAGTGGTCTAGATTTTAAAGACCAGCTCCTAAGGTATTCTCTGAAGACTCATTTTAATGTGAAGATGGCTAAATCTGAGGCCAATAGGATTGGTGTCGTTTGTGTGGATAAAAAACTATCCTTTTAGGTTTTATTGTTCATATGAGGTTGGTAGATGGATGGTGAAAGTATGTCGTATGAAGCACAATCATGTAAAGTCTAGTGGGGTTTCAATGCTGAAGCAAGGAGCAATTACGGGGTTGTTTAGGGAAGAGTTTAGGAGAAATGTCCAATATACAGCTGCAGAGATAAAAGATTCCATAAAAGCTAGGTACAATATTATTGTGCCACTTTCAAAGTGTTATCGTGGAAGATATATTGCATTGGAGAGTATATTAAACGCACAAAAGGTTCAGTTTGGCAGATTGTGGGACTATGAAGCAGAGCCGAAAAGGTCAAACATTGGTATAACCAATGACTTATGTGTTATTGATGTCAATGGTGTACCAATTTTTGATAGTTTTTACATATGTTTCAAGCCAATGAGAGATTCTTGGATAAGTTGTTGTAGGAAGGTTATAGGTTTAGATGGCTGTTTTTTGAAATGGAATTTAAAAGGGAATCTACTTGCAGCAGTTGGAAGAGATGCTGATATTAGGATGTATTCAATCGCGTGGGCTATGATGAAATGTGAAAAAGATACTTGGGGATGGTTTATTAGAAAGCTGAAGGTAGATTTGAATTTGGAGAATGGGGAGGAGTTAACTATAATTTCTTATAAACAAAGGTGAAGCAATTTTGCAAATCTGTTTTTAATTTTTACATTTTTGTTTGTTTACTAATATGATTTTTAATGTTTCAGGATCTTGTTGTTGCAATCAATGAGGAACTTCCATTGGCAGAACACTGCATGTGTGCCAGGCATATTTATGTCAATTGGAAAAACAAAGATTCTCAAGGTCAGAATACAAGAATATGTTTTGGTCAGTTGCTTATTCATATACAGAGGATGAGTATGGAGAGAAGATGAATGCAGTACAAGCATATGATCATGTTTCCTATGAGGCATCGTTGATAACAGAACCACCTAGGTAGTGCAAATCATTCTTTTCAATTGATTCACATTGTGCGGATGTGCACAACAACTTATCAGAAGCATTCAATAGGACAATAAAGATGGCTAGGACAAATCCAATGATTAACCTATTAGAAGACATCAGAAGACAAGCAATGAAGAGGATATCAAGAACGTTTTTGCAAGCTGAGAAGATCACGACTTTTGTGACACTAATTACTATGGCAACTTTGGAGAAAGCAAGAATTCAAAAAAAGTATTGCAGCACAATATGTAGCAGCTACCGTCTCTTTGACAGTGGATACACTGTCAATTTGGCAACACACCAATGTGCATGTCGACGTTGGGATCTAACAGGTATTATTTCCTATTATGTATTGGCAACACACCAGTGTACTAATTCAGTTTAATTTTTTTTGTAGGTATACCTTGCAAACATGCAGTATGTGTTCTTGATGATTACCAAGATGATCTAGTTAGATACGTGGCCGAGTATTATTACTCACATATGATGATGAGTATTATTACTCACATATGATGATGAAGACTTATGAAGACAACGTAAAATTAGTGAATGGTGAGAAACTATGGAGAAAAGTTGACAAAGTCCCAATTGGGGTACTGAGGTTAGGAAGCCTAGAGGGAGGCCAAAAGCTAGAGAGAGAGTCAAATAACCATTTGAGTCCATGAAATATGAAGGGAAAGCAACAAGGCATGGTCGAATCCCCCATTGTAGCCAATGTGGTCAAAGAGGGCATATGAAGAACACTTGTAAGAATGAACTTGTCATATTTCAGGGACCAAAAATAGACTTGGAAGGCCATGCAAGCATGCAGCAAAGGTAAGATTGTCTGCTTTTTCCCTTAAATAAATTGTTTCTTGAGTAAAACTTACAAACTCAACTTTATCTGTAGGATAATCTGACAACTCAATCAAGACAAAGAAAGAGGAGGAATTCTACTTCTGCAACTAGCTCACAACCATTGGAAACTACTTCTCAACCATCTTCAAGAGTACTTGTAAGTTCTAGTGCTCCTCAGCCTTCAAGACCAGTGCCACATGCCAAAAAAAAACCTAGAGGACCACCACTTGAGATCAAGAAGAATACACCTACAATTCCAGTTGGAGTTGGCACATCTTGGAGTCCATTTATAGACAGGTCATTCGAAGTATTTGGCAACTGTGTGTATGATAGGCTTAACCAGCCATCACATGGACTATTTGCACAAGTCCAAGCATAACAAGGACCATTTTCTCTATTGCATTCGAGACAAACACCATACGCATCAGAGGAACATCAGGAACTAGGAGCCCATAACTAAATGACATTGTTTTTTGTCGTATTTATTTCTTATCTTAGTTTATGCGTGAATTTAGAATGCAGGTTTTTGAAGTAATTTGTATGTTTTTAGAATCTGAAGTAATTTGTATGTTTTTGGATTCCTAAGAACACTTGATTGTAGGTTTTGGGTCTGTACAACAATTATCGGATGTTTAAAGTTTGTTGTTACTTGTATCGGATGTTTACAGTTTTTACAAGTTTTGGTACATGCCATAACATACGAAATGTGATTGAAACAAGTCGTTTTCCTTAAAACATAACACAATCCAAACATTATAACAACCCAAAATAACAAGCTTCCTAACATTAGAATAGTTCATAACAACATTCAAAAGCCACAACAACATTCAAAAGCCACAATAACCAATTCTCATACCCAAATGAGATGACAAGAAGACTACTTCCACGCTGCAACTAACACACCAATGATCAAAGAAAAACCAACTGAAGAGGTTATCAGAACATTACGATACACTTTGCTCCTTTCATTTAATATCAGAACCTCTCTTCTAAGTGCTTCACATTCCTCCCTAACATTCTTCAACTCATCATTTTGTCCAATTAGGTTTTGAACATTGTTGTCTGCTTCCTAACCGCACTTTCAGCTGTGAAATCTCCTCTTTTTGACATCAATTAACATTTCTAGCTCCCAACAATCCAAGATGCTGCCAACCATGTGGTTTTTCCACATCATACCAACGAAAAAATTGCAGGAATCAAACCCATTACCTAGCTTGCTTCCTTGACAACTATAGAATTTTCTCCCAGGATTTTCGTCTGTCCAAGCTTGGACAATCTTAGTTGGCCGTTGACAGTTACAAAAAACGTTGCTCTTATTTTTGAACTCAATGGTTGATGAACTGCTATTGTTAGCCATCTGCACTAGGCCGATAAAATTAGATCCACATACCACTTCATAAGCTATTTTCGTAAGACTTACCTATTTTCCTCTTAGTTTTGAATCCTGGAAAATTTCCAATCTGGTTCTTCTTCTTCGACAGTGACGGTGAAGAAGAAAAGACCCTAGATCCCTTTTGAAAAATTAAACCGTGTTATCTTAATTCCCTTTTATTTTTTAAAAATTTTTTAATTCAATTCGTAAGACAAAGCTCATGTGGGCTATTATTCATTAAATGCAATGTTAGTTGGATTAATTATGTTAACTTCTTATTAACAGAGTTAATACCTCCGTTAAACGAAATGTCAGCGTGTAACACGGGAGCTAGTTTCAAGGTTATAAGTGATAGTTTCAGTATATTGGAGGCTTGAAGTGCTAGTGGTTCACTGTCAAGGTTAAAAGTGCTAGAAAATGATATTCTTAAGGTTTTTTATGCGATTTTTCCGAAAAAAAAAATTAACAAAGTAAAGTTTGATTCTATCCACGTTGGTCCATTTGGCACTTTCCAATTTTTTAAAAATCAAACTAGAAACACTAATTTGATTACTCAAACTTGAAAGCTCTTCAATCCAATAAACTCTTAAGCAATTGTGGAAGTGACGTTTTGAGGAGAGCATTTTCAAATTAATTATAATGTTATTAACAATCATAGTTCCACATTGTACAATGTCTTTGCAAATTTCAGTTGTTATGTCCATATTAATCTTTCAAATATACTCGTGGTTGTCCCTCCCGATATCTATAGTTAATTTATTCGTAAAAATTCATATACTTATTCGTATATAGTTTTGTTATGTTTTTTATGTGCTTTTCGTATTTGGAACTTTTAGTGTTATTATTTTGTTATCGGCTTTTGTTTTATGTTCTTTTTTTTTCTTATACATTTTTAGGTTCATCCGTATAGTTTGTTAGTAAGGATCCTTGAATAAAGTATGCGAGGTATTTTGTATCCTTTTTTGTCTTTACACGTCGCTTTTCATCAATTTTTTCCTCTAAATTTGTTTTTTGTAGGTAATGATAGGCATAGAGAAAGATATATTCACTAATCTATTTTTAATCAATTTTTGAGCGATACTTATGTTTTAGGATCGTTTAACTTTCCATGTAAATGATATCACTCGATTTTGATGCCTTTTAGTGAGTATTTACACTTGCTATTTGTCTTCATTCGAGTATTTTCTATGTATTTTTGGTATTTTTAATGATTCCAAGTATTTTGGACGTTTTGGAGCAAAAATGTGGTTTTGTGCACAAAATGGATGCAATTTGATGAATGCAGAAGTAGAGTTCAGCAGAAGAGCCAAACGTTGATCAAAATTTAGAGATGTTGCTATGAATGGAATGAGCTGAGATTTTAACTCAAACTGACCACGTGGGTTAGCTATCATATGAAAGTGATTTGAGGTCAATCCATTGAGGCAATCAAATGTTATGACGATTTTACTGAAGACTAGTCAAGCTGTCTCGCAGAAGAAGCATGTGCAGCACGTGATGGAAGTAGATCGATCGACCCACACTTGGATCGATCGATCCGAATGCTCGAGAATTACTGAAGGATGCCAAAAAGACGTACCGTCCTCAAGACTTATCATAGGTTTTCCTTATTAGGTTTTATTCTTTTTTGAACTCTATATAAGTGAGAAGCTTAAGTTTATTTTAAAAGAGAGAGAGAGACACACAACACACAAAATGGGAGAGAAATAAAGAAACACAATTCATTATTTTGAGAGCTTTTCTGAGAGAGAAGAATCCTAACGCATGTATTTTGGAGAAGAATTTTGAACTCTCTTATTACTTTTATTAAATTCTGGTTTTTCGAATATGCTTTCTCTATTGATGATTGTTGATTGCTTGGCTATGTCTGAGTAGTCTCTTTGTTAGGTATTATGGTTTTCCGAGGGAAAACAGGTTTTGATGGTTAGGGTTTTACTTTAATGGATTTAAATTGTTAGGTTCTTAGTCTAGATTTTTTATCATTGCTTGAATTAGCATGATCACCTAGTTCATGATTTTAGGTTAATAAATACAAAGTGATTTGGTTTATTTAATCTGACCTAGTCTAGTTGAATAAGTATCTTTGCTTATGGGAGTATTGTCTTAGAATATTTATGAACATATCGAATCTGTAATCATTGCATGATTTAATTATCTGATTTAGAGATCTAAGATTTCGGGAGAAGGTTAGTCTTTAATTCTAGAAATTCTATCATAGGGGTCTAATACTTCGGGAGGAGATTAGTCTATCGTCGTTATTTGAGTTGAGAACTATTTTCATTGTTAATCTTGCTTGTCAACCTGAACCTCAAACTTGAATACCTGCGGAACTTCCCTATTNTTGAATCTATAATCATTGCATGATTTAATTATCTGTTTTAGAGATCTAAGATTTCGGGAGAAGGTTAGTCTTTAATTCTAGAAATTCTATCATAGGGGTCTAATACTTCGGGAGGAGATTAGTCTATCGTCGTTATTTGAGTTGAGAACTATTTTCATTGTTAATCTTGCTTGTCAACCTGAACCTCAAACTTGAATACCTGCGGAACTTCCCTATTGCCTAGCGTTTTATTTTATTGGTTTACATTCGCTTTTAATTATTCGCTTTACTTTTCAATCGTTTCGAAAATATTCCCTCTTTTATTTTATCTTAGCTAGAATCAATTTTTAACTGAGAGTCGTATTGTCTGGTCTACGTGGGATTCGACCCTTTACTATACTACGAGGATTTGTTCTCTGCAATGTAGATTTATGATTAAAATCTGAACCTATCATATTTTTGGCGCCGTTGTCGGGGGCATATACAGTGACTTTTAAGTTTTTCTTAGAGTCTAGTCTAAGATTTTTATTTTCAGTACTAATTTCGTTCTTTCTGCTTGTTTTTGTTTTGAAGGTGCATGACCAAGAGATCTGACAAATCACATGAACTGCTTATTCTCACAAACGAAGAACTCGCACGATTAGAACGTTCAAACCAGAAATCTAGAAGAAGCGCTAGTTCATCCACACCAATGGCTGACAACGTCATTCAGAATCTGATCATTTCCTTAGTTCAGAATGCCCATAACCCTCCAGGCTTGGAGCAGATAGGATAGTTGGCGCGATACCGACAAGGAGGTAACGACAATCAAGTGCCGCCGTTAAATCTCAAAAGAGATGCAAACCAAAGAGCTAAAAACGCCAATCTAAGCGATGAAAATGGCGAAAAAGTCCCACCTGGACTGAATCGAAATCGTCCACCTCGCTAAAACAGGGTACTAGTTGGCGATTTCAAAAACCCTGAAGCCTTCCTAGTTAATAGGAATGCCCTCCACCCTCCACAGCCTCAGAGACAGGACTACCGGTTCCTGTCTCAGCTGATCCAGTTGCTAAGACAAAACCAGTTTTATGGCTTGTCTACTAAGCATCCTATGTATCATATTGATAGTTTTGAAGACATCTGCAGCACAACTCAGCTGAATGGAGTCTCTAAAGACTTGTGCATTGTAAGCTCTTCAATCATTCTTTAGCTGATAGAGCTGTGAGGTTGCGTAAGTCATTACCTGCTAACTCAATAGAAACTTGGGATGAGTGTAAAGCCAAGTTTCTGTACCACTTTTACACCTCCACCAGAACCAACAATTTGAGAAGTAAGATCTCTCAATTTCAGCAAGGACCGATGGAATCCTTCTATGAAGCATAGGACAGGTTCAAAGAGTACCTACGGGATTGTCCCCATCACGGTTTTTTTGAGTTGAACCTCTTGAACACTTTCAATAGAGGTATTGATCAGAAATACCAAATCTCTCTAGATACAGCTAGTAATGGAGATTTCATGACTAAACCCGTGAATGAAGCTTACAAGCTAATCGACAACCTTGTTGCTAGTAACAGCAACCATTGTTCTGATTATGATCGAAGAGTGCGATCATCTAGTTCAGATTCTTCTGGACTAACAGAGGTAAAGGAGCTTCTTACTCAGTTTCTCAAGAAACAGAATGAGAAGCATGTCAGTTTCGCTGAAGATGTTGAGAAAGTTGAAGTTGATTGCTTTGCAGTCAATGAATCTAAGAACATCGAAGAGGTTAGCTATATTAATAGCCAGGGACAAAGAGTCTACAACCAAGGGTATAATCCATGTTACAACAAAGGTAATCTGTCATGGAAGATTACTAATGTTGTGAATCCTCAAGATCAGTCTTATCCTCCCCAGAATACCTTTGCACATAAGTGTTGACAGACATTTGTCCAGAAATCGGGTGGTTGTCAACAAGCCCCTCAACCTGGTTTCCAACAAACGGTTCAGCAAGATAATAATATGGAGGTGATGCTGAAACAGATCTTAGAGAGTCAACAGCAGTCTGAAAAGAATATGAATGCAAAGTTGGATGGTATGTATAACGATTTGAACAACAAGTTTGAATCATTGTCTAATCATGTGAAGAAGTTAGATGTACAAGTGGCTCAAACTTCTGAAGCAGTTAAAAGACAAGCTTGTATGCTATCAAGAAAGGTTGAAGATAATCCCAAGGGATATTGCAAGGCAATGAATTCAAGTTATGATGGAAAGAATGAAAAGTCTGCAAAATCTGCAGATTTTCATAATATAAGTGGTGATGCAGAGGTTCAGATCAATCGATCCAAGGAGGGTATGGAGGAGGCGTGGAAGAAAAGAGAACGGAGGCAAAGAAACAGAGGCGTTTGAGGCACCACCACTGCTAGAGTTAGCGGTAGGCTTCGAGATCGGTGCACGTGAGTGTTACTTGGATGCAGAAAGAGGGGACTCCCACCTTAGTTTCTCACCGGTTCTGCAAAGGGAAGAACTAGAGAAAATGGAAACTATCACGCGTGTTATCATGTTTACACATAAAAGAAATAATAGAACAGAATCAATGGGACAATATCATAATAAGACCAGCAGAGTGGGGCTATCTAGAATCAATAAAGAGCTTAATTAAGGAACTTCCATAAATATATCTCAATTATTTAACATTGTATTTTCACCAAAGTTCCAAAAGGGAAAAAGTAGAGCATGTGATCATAATCGCACTTTTACTTTCTGTTTGTGATATAACAAGATAAAGAGTATAACAAGAGATGCATTTGACATTAATAAAATAGATATCAAACAATATAGTTATAAATTTAATTTGTAAGCTATAAAGTATTTCTTACATACTATAACGTTAGATAACCACTTTATGGTGTGCCTTAATGATGTTTTGCCATTTAAGACTGTAATTACCTATGAGCATCAAGCATCATGGATGGGGTCATCACTTTGTTGTTTTAACATGTTGTCTTCTTCTGTTTGGATTTTACTAATTTTATAAGAAGAATAATAGTTTTGCTTTATATCTATCAATAGTAAGAGATTTACGAAAATTCAGGCTGAATTTTATCCATCATTGTAGATAAGAAATTATAAAACATAAAAATTAATCTCGTCCTAACTGATAATACATAAAAATAGGATTTGTGTTTAAAATGGTTAGGATTATGAATTTTTAATTCACCAATTGATAATGAATTTGTTGATTCATATCTTATATAATAAAATAATGATTTCCCAAATGCCAACATTAAGAATTTGATGCGTGGCAAAACCCTTCAGACTTAAATTTTTACATTTATATCCAAAACAACTATCACTTATTTTAACTATATAACACTAAAAAAAATTCAAATTATATATTTCTCCTACGTAAAGTTATCCAAACTCAAGCATTGAGAAATTGACATGTGCCGATCCCTTTAAACTTGTGTATTTACTCTCACATAAAAAATTACTATCACTTATTTTAATTTTACCGTACTAAAAATATTTAAGATACATATCTACAGTTATGTCTCTATTATGCATTGTGATAGTAAGTTACTTATTTCTTATTTATTTTTTGTTGTTCAAGATAAGCATAACAAAAGATATAAAAATGTTAGAGTGGTGTAGCCAAATATTATGCATATCACTATGAAAAAGTAATCGAGTAAAAAGAAATAATTTGCCCACACAACGAATGAAATTTCTCTAGTTTATATATGTTAAGAAGTCTAGTTTATATTAAATTATGATGTATGCTGCTTTGTTCATGGTTTTTTACACTCATTTTGAATCATGTTCAAAGTAAATACATGAATTATGTATATATATTGTGGGCACACTAATTGACTCGGATCCATTAGTNTCGGGTCGGATTACACGGTGAGCGGAGGACGTTCAGTGCTCAGAGCATGCAGTGAGCAGAGGAAGCTCAGCGCGCGGAGCACGCAGTGAGCAGAGGAAACTCAGCGCGGAGAGCGCGCAGTGAGCAGAGGAAGCTCAGCGCGGGGGACGCGCAGTGAGCAGAGGAAGCT
>OVBE01009147.1:0-16355 GCA_900406425.1 Iberis pinnata | reverse complement strand
TTTTTCTCGACGACATTAATTTATGTTCTTAAATCAAATATCATTGCATATAATAACACAACTATCAATTCATGAATTTTCTAGAAAACACTCAAAACACTAAAAATTTCTAACGTGATTCATTAGGGAAGAAGAGAGGGTTCGACTTAATTCCTTTCTTTTCTTCAAGCTAAACTACGGTGTTTCATTACCGGAATGCATGTTGAAAGACATTTGTAACCCATTTGATTATGTACATCCACTAAAGTTTGATTATTTAGTTAGTTTAAAACCGTATTAGTACACCTAAGAAGTTAAAGTATAGAAAAATAACTAATTAGTGAGTTGAGGCACTTATCGACCGTTTTCTCACTCATACATAATCAAAGGCAAAATAGTAAAAATAGAAAAATTTCATAATTAATTAGAATATAAGACAATGTGGTTCATAAATCTTCTCTAATAGTAAGAGAATGAGACATTTTCCTCCACAAAACTTACAACATAAACTCAAAAACCTGAATGAAATATAAACACTCTTAAAAGTGACTAAAATTTTCATACTTATAGACCAATGGTTGGCCAAACTAAATAAAATGGATAAATTATTGAAATCGAAACCAATCTAAGGTGAATTCGGAAGATCAAGAACCTAGACTAATTGGTCTGTGACCCACAGAAAAATAAAAAGACACCAAATTTTCTTACATTTATCATGTGTCATGCTAAATAGGAAAATAATCTAGCATGAATATGAGAAATTAGGAACATGTACCTATCGATATGTGACTTGCGAAAATCATTGGTTAGGTTTTGGGGTTTTTCTAGAAATTCATAGTTATGATTGTTACATATAGAATTACACGTTAGGCTCTTCATCTAAGATTATAGTTACGATATGAATTAACATGATCACATATTTCATGATATTAAATTATTAGATGCAATGATATGTGATCTTGACGCCTAAATTAAAGTTTTCAAGACAAATTCATGTATTAGATGATTTATAGTATTTAATACCTTTTAATTGTAGTGTGAGTGAATTCTTATATGAATAAACACATCATTTAACACCGAGTATGATTTTCATATATTACTATAACTGAGGTATGAAATAACCAAATTTTCATATGACTTGTCATCCACGTGTTGTCCATGTCATATTCAGTTGACAAGACCGTAACGCCATTAGAGAAAATGTAGATATTGGGCGTTTTTTTTAACAATTGGTGCATTTTATTTAAAATTTAAGTGAATTTGTGTATAAATTATCACAATACAAAACATTGGGTATGATCTTCATATTTTCTTATATTTGAAGTATGAGAAAGCCTATTTTCTGTAATCATAATATCTAACAAGTGATTAGGTAAGCGGAATCCGATACTAATTAATACTCCCTCTGTTTTTTATTATAAAACTTTCTAGATTTTTTTTTGTTTCAAATTAAAATATTTTAAAATTTCAAGGTAAATTTATAATTAAATGAATAAACGTTGAATGAAGATAATAAATTTGTTGAATTCTTATTGGCTTAAAGATATGAGAAATTGGTTTGAGAAAAATTGTTACAATTAAGATGAAAAATTAGTTGTTTTATTAATATGTGTGAAATTCCGAAACATCTTATATTTAAATACAGAAGGAGTACTCCATATAAACGAACCAACATATTAATTAACGGATCTTTATAATTAAATGTAAATAAAGTTAAGGCGCTGTCTTGTAAATATTGATTCACAATACAATTTTGGAAGTATATAGCTTATACCAACTCCTATCACAGTATGAAAACACTTCATTAACGTAATGAGCAATAAGCAGGTGGTCTACTCTATTTTAGTTTTTGTTTTAATTTTAACGAACATTTGATGACAACTTAAATCAAAAACAATACTAATAAAATTATCTACAATACTTATATTTAAATACAGAAGGAGTACTCCATATAAACGAACCAACATATTAATTAACGGATCCTTATAATTAAATGTAAATAAAGTTAAAGTGTTGTCTTGTAAATATTGATTCACTGTACAACTTTGGGAGTATAGAGTTTATACCAACTCCTATCACAGTATGAAAACACTTCATTAACAAAATGAGACATAAGTAGGTGGTCTACTCTATTTTAGTTTTTGTTTTAATTTCAACGAACATTAGATGACAACTTAAAACAAAAACAATACTAATAAAATTATCTACATTACTATAAATATTCTCAAATATTATATAATCTACCATAATCATATTTTCTTTCAAACATACTATAATCTTCATTCTCAATTGACAATAATACCCTTATGACACACTTTTATATAATCTCTCATGTTACCAATGCATTTTTTGTTTTTTTTCCTGAGACATTATACAATCCAAAATACTTTTTATTTTATTTTTTGTCTACAAATTCATCTTTTTCTCTCTTCCTCTGCTATTTGTCGCTTCCAGTGCAATTTCCAAAGGCATGCGTTCTTCTTTGATTCAAGTGTTTGATGCTTCTTCCCCTAAAGAAGTTATGGAATTGAAGACTGAAGATTTGGTTGAACTTAACGTTGGGTTGTTGAGAGTAGAGAGATCAATGTTGGGTTGTTAAGAGTAGAGAGATCGATATTGAACACTTGGCACTATGTTCTGATGAGTATACAAAGACTGTGATGATATAATTATGTGAAATTGTATAATTACATCTTTTCAAAATAATTTGTATCTCAATCTTCCAATCTATTTATAAGTCGTTTCAACAATCCATAGTAATTAGTCAAACCCCTTTATTTAATTTTAATGTTAACAGAGAATCTATTAATAATGACTTGTTCCACTCATCAATATTTTTTTATGACAAAAGTTCAAATTATGACTTAGCTAAAATATTATAATTAATCCATGGAAGTAACAATTAAAATCAAGGTTATTTTGTTGCAATGTCTAAAGAGATAAGAAGAAGATGGACAAGGCATGCATTCATCATCCCATGATGTTCACCTATTTCGATTTGTCCACTTAAAATGAGAACCGTATGCAAATGAGACCAATTTGTGGGATGATGGATACATTCAACATATGATGGACAACATACCATGTCACGTTAGTAGCAGCGAAAGAAATTAATTAATTTATGTCTATCATATGGCAAAACGAGTTTGTTTAAGAAATGTACATTTGGTCCATTAAAATTATAGTTTTCCATATATCTAATAAAATAGATGTCCATAAATGTGTCAACCATAAAGAAACATGTCAATTGTAATTCGTAGTTGTCCATTCATAGACGACTCACCCTACTCTATATTTTGTTATCCATTTCCTCTTAAATGTTTGACACTAATAGACATCAATTCCCTATTCGGTGGACCGATTTTATCATACAGTATAACTTCTTATCTTCACAACATAGTTTCATGTCCACACAATACAAGTCTGAAACTGTGCACGTCGGAGAAAAACTTGTCCATCAAACTCATCGTATGTCGTCCAAAAAATCGCAAGATCCTATCGATGATTATGTCCACAAAGCATATTGCAAAACTGGTCCACGAAATAGTGCTCACATGCCATTTTTGTGCTATCAACTCCACTTCAAAATAAAAGTTTACTTTCAATATTAATTTAATTATCCAATGGTTTATGTTTTTGTCCTTTATTATCATAATTAATGGCATTAAATGCACTTTCCCTCTCTTTCTCTTTGTTGGTCACGCCAAAATTGATATAGGGGCAGTAGTGGAATTCACTACCTACCACATCGCCAACATTTATGGTAGATTATACAAATTTTTACTTTTATGGTATATTACATAAGTTCTTTTGATAATATGGTATATTTTACAAAAATCTCTAAGTAATAAACATGAAAAGCTTACTTTTGAACGGTAAGGATAAGTGAAACAGAGAAGGCCAAGTGTCCAAAAGAGGGTCGTCCAAAAATATACTGAAAATAGTCGCACATGACACACCCTTCACCAACAGAACCATCCTGCATCCATCTCTTTCTTTGCTGGCTGAACCACAGAGATCGACCTCTAAACCACTTCATCAGAAGATTTCAAAAAGACTGATATTTTGATCCTCAACCAGTAACCATCCCAACACTAAAATAACTTCGTCATATACCCAAAATCTTCATCATAGATCCATCCTCATCTTCCCTTTTCCGGCACATGTATCCAACAAACCAGCAAATCCGTGTATCAGAAACACATCACAACGGATAGAACATAAAAGCTCCAAAACATAACCAAACCTCCTCTCCAAAGATTAGATGGAACCCATTCAATAGCCAGTGCATGTAAGCCCAATAGCCATGGGACCACCGGGGAAGAGTTGTAGACTAGGACGCATGGAATTCATAGGGAAAGTCGTTTTAGATTCTAAATTTATGTTAATATTTTTTCACACTGTAAATTTTTTCCGGAATGGTTGCATCTGATTTCCTCATCGGTTTTGCCGAGGCATCAACTAATTAGAAAAGTGGTCGAATTGGAAATCCAAAAACCAAATCGCAGTAATAAATAGTATATGTACATTGATACAATCGACTCCAGAGCCATACTAGCGAGTTTGTGCGTTTGGTTCGAATGCATAAACTCAATACCAATGTGATCCTCATATTAATATACCAATACAACCACTCTTCTATAGAATTTACTTATATGCTTATTGTTATAGTATATGTGGTAGATTAAGGGAATGACCAAACATGTTTATATATAACTAGATTACTACACGCAAGATACGCTGCTAAAAATATTTTTTTAGCTATTAAATTAATAACTAATGTGATTATATATTTTAATTAACGTTAAATTCAAATTTAGTTATGATTAGCTTTTTGGGTAAATCATATTTTAAAATATTCATATTTAAATTAGATTATCCAAAATTATGAGAAATAATTTTCTATAAACTTCAATATATATATATATATATATAAATATATATTATATATATATTTATATAATATTAACTAAAATTCAAAGTTAAAAATGAATAAACATTGTTCTTTTTTAAAAAAAATTATCTTATAAAACCAAGAATTTTGCTATATTTTTAATAATTATCTTATAAATAAACATGATAACAAAATTTAATATGTATAAATTTTAAAATTGAACAAACCAACTTGACAAAACAACAAAAATTTTTTAAAAAGGTAACGAAAAGTTATCAAAATAATTAACACTAATACAATAGTCATGATAACATTATAATTAATATCAAAATATGTTGTAGTTTAATAGTTTTAAGCGAAGATAAAATGTGTATATATTTTTTGTTCTTCGTATTTTATACTATTAATCTTCTATGTATTCAACTACTTTAATCATATAATTATATTTATATATTTTGATCTCTAGCTTCCTTTTACAAAACTATTGAAATTAATACCAATAGCGATTTTTATCCTTAAAAAAAAATTATAAATATTATTTTTAAAATTTTATACTATTAATCTTTTGTACATGATATATTTTTTTATTTTAATCTTATATTTTATGTTTAAATTATAAAATCAATATTTTTCTTCTGTTATTATGTAGTTTCTATTAAATAAAACAATACTTATTCATTTTATTTTTTATTCTTTTAGAAAAGTAATAAACTAATAATAACAATAATTTAGAGGAATTTCTTGAAATACCTTTAAAAAAAATTCAAGTTTTAAAAATACCACACACTCCCAAAAGTTTTGAAACACCATTTGGGAGTGTGTGATATTTTTGAAACTTTTGGGAGTGTGGTATTTTTGAAACTTGAATTTTTTAACTCCCGTGTTGGATTTCAAACTCACCTTTACATTTTTTTTGTTTCATCTTTTTCCTCTCTTTCTTTGTCATTTTCTTGCTGATTTTCTCGAGAAATCAGATGAATGCATCACCTCATATCGTTCTTCTTCGTCTATTCGTGAAATATCTCATCACCGCAATCGATTTATGTGTTCACGTCATTTTCTACGTGATTTCATCCTATATTTCTTCCGCTTAATCTGATGGCTGCCACTGGAGAAGTTCCGGTAGCCGATCAATACAACAATCCGTATCTTCAACACACTTCTGATCAGCATGACTCGTTCTTGTTTCCGATCGTCTCTCATCTGGCTGAGATTTCAATTCTTGGCATCGTTATGTACATATAGCTTTGAGCGTTCACAATAAGCTTGGTTTCATTGACGGAATGATACCTAAACCACATAATGGTCACCGAGACGTTGGTTCATGGTCTAGGTGCAATGATATGGTGGCGACTTGGCTTATCAACTTCGTATCCAAGAATATTGGTCAATTTCTTCTTTTCATGTCTAATGCTGAGAGTATTTGGAAGAATCTTCTTTCTCGTTTTAAACAGAATGATGCACCACGCGTTTTTGAAATTGAATAGATATTAAGTTCTATTCAGCAAGGTTCAATGGATGTTAGTGCTTATTACATTGAATTGATGACTCTTTGGGAAGAAAACAAGAATTATGTTGAACTCCCGGTTTGCACTTGTGAACATTGTGAAGGTAATGCAACTGGTTTATGGAGACAATGCAGCAAAGAAGCATAGTTACTAAATGTCATGGGATTGAATGAGGCCTATGACAATGCAAGGCAACACATATTAATGCTGAAACCTATTCCTGATATTGAAAATGTTTTCAACATGGTGATTCAGGATGAAAGGCAGAAATCGTTAAAACAGTCACTTCTAGTGAATTAGTTTTCCAAGCTTCTGCAAAACAAATGTCTTCGGAAAACATAGCCTTAGCAGCTGCTTATCAGAACAATTACAAGCCAAAACAACGACATGTGTGTACTCATGGTTTTACAGGGCACAATATTCAGAAGTGTAATAAACTACATGGTTATCTACCAGGGCATCGTAATGCTAATCAATCAACTAGACTCAAAAATTTCCAGGGATCTGATAAAGGATCTTTTAACCAATACAATAAAAGTAGACAGTCTCAAAGGCAAAATACAGTGGCTCGTGTTCTTACTGAAGAAGAACAATAATATAAACCATCATCTAATAAATTGGATCTTCAAACAATCTCACCACTACAGATTTAAAGATTGATTCAACAGCTCAAATATATTCACAATCCTTCAATAGCTTCATCAATTCATTTAATGCCAAATTCCATCACTGAAACAGGACACATGGCTGTTGAAACACCATCTGGTATCATATATTTTTCATCCTCCAATTTACGTTATGAAAACAAGATTCTAACCTTGTTGATATACCATATTTTTGATACGTTTTACCTATCGCTTTGCATTCATTATAGGTTAATTCACTTACATATAGGTTGTGTAGCTTGCATTTTGCATTGCATATCATTAGTTCATGTGGTAGAAGTGAAGATACCAAAATCGAGGATCGAAAAAGGCTTAAAAGATGATTAAGGAGGCAAAACAGAGCATATCGGGCTACCATAGCGGTTTACCAAGCCGCTATAACTACAGAGGGCAACAGCAACAGGTATGTCAAGCCACTGTGAAGGAGAAACTTTTCCAGGGAAATACATCGGTTTGTAGCAGCGGGCTACGCAAACCGCTGTGAAGAACTACAGAACTTACCGATGGTAATACTGGTTTATAGAAATCGGTATGGTCTTCAAAAGTCAACAATCCCCACCTTTTGACTTGTTTTAACCCAATTTAAAGTGGGTTAACCCAAAAGATTTTAGTGAACACTATTTAAACTTTTTACCTAATTTTTAGGAAGGCTAAGCTTTATTTTTCTAAGAACAACTTTGTAATCCTTTTGAATATTATGCTTATTTGAGTTTGATTTCTTGTTTATTGCTTTTAATCTTATCATATCTTCTTCTAATCATGATTCGACACATCTCTATCCTTAGATTTTGTGTTTTCTCAATGATTAGTGAGTAGTACTTTACTAAGCAAATATATTAGGTAGATTAGGGTTATTAGATGGTTGATCTTGATGTTTAAGGATTAGATATCTTATATCTTCATTCATTAGGTGTTCTTAATGCTAGATTTTTCTTGGCCAATCAAGTTTAGATCATAGGTGTTTTATTGCCCGAAAGGTGCTCGATGTAATGCTTGAACCAATTATTGAATGCTAAATGAGGCCTAACCAAGAGATTGTGTTAGTTAGTTTAGTGGTTGATCATGGATTAGAAATTAAGGCTTCTTAATTGTGTAATTATCCAAGAGATTGTTTTAGTTGCATGATTAGGAAAGTGATTAGTGCCATGAGAGTGGATTAGTCTAATTAAGGGAATTTAGATCAAGGATTAGCATTGAATGATACTATAAAGCATCATGAGATACCATTTGATCACCCAAATCAAAAACCTTTCCCTATTTCTTTAGGCTTTTTAATCTTCATTTACACTTTAATCTTTTGTTGACTTTTGCTTAATCTTGTTGACTTTTATATTGTTGACTTTTGGAATTATGCATGATTAAGTGTTTCAAAACCATCCAAATCTTATTAGCTTAGACTAAATATGATTCTCTTAAGTTTTAGTGTGTTAATTGCTCCCGATTTGGATTGATACCCTAAGTACTTCAATGACATAAGTATTGCTTAGGATACTTGATTAGATAAGAACCACAAATTCTTGTTTATCACCTTTCAACAGCATTCTATGAACTCACTCTATAATAATCTTCCTAATGGTGCTTGGATAATTGATAGTGGGGCCACATCACATGTTTGTTCTTATTTGTCTTGGTTCACTAATATTTCAATTGTATCTGGTGTCATAGTTTCTTTACCAAATGATATTAGAGTCCCCATTCTCAATACATGCACAATACAAAATTTCATAACATCTTATTTTCATAATGTGCTTCATGTTCCAACTTTTCACTTTAATTAAGTTAGTGTTAGTAATCTCTTACAGCATGAACATCAATCTGCTAATTTTTATACTAATCATTGTTTGATTCATACACATTCTCAGGTCTTAACGATTGATAAAGGAAATCTTATACATCGTTTGTACATTTTACAGATTGATGTCATTCATAACCATGCAAATTTCTGTGGATCTATTCAAGATAGTGGACAACTATGGCATCAACACATATGACATCCATCATCTTCAATCTTAACTAAGGTTTATGGTCTTTTACATATTCCTAAAATTAGTTTTTCTTATCATTTAAGTATATGTCCATTAGCACAAAAAAAAAGTTACCTTTTCATTCAAATAATAAGTTTTCATATTCTCCTTTTGATTTGATTCATCTTGATGTATGGGTCCTTTTGCTGTAGAATTAGTATAGGGTTATAAGTACTTCATAACCATAGTAGACGATTGTACTAGGACAATTTGGGTTTATATGTTGAGAAAAAAAAGTGAAGTTTCTATTGTCTTTCCAATTTTCATCCAATATGTTCAATCTCAATTTGATTCTCATATAAAAGCCATCGTAGTGACAATGCACAGAATTAGCTTTTACACAATATCATCATTTTTCATGTGCTTATACTCCTCAACAGAATCGTGTAGGTGAAAGAAAACATCAACACTTTTTAAATGTTGCAAGAGCTCTTTTTCAATCTAAAGTTCCTATTAAATATTTGAGTGATTGCATTGTTACTGTTGTTTTCATCATTAACAGGTTACCATCTCCCATTTTGAATAATAAGCCACCCTTTGAATTATTGATGCATAAACTGCCTGATTATCAATTTCTCAAGTCATTTGGTTGTTTGTGTTATGTGTCTACTATTGCTCATAAGGGTTACAAATTTCTCAATTTAACCACTTATAGTGTTTCAGTATTAAGGAATGTAGTTTTTCATGAGACTATTTTTCCCTTTGATGATTATGTGTCTTCTTCTTCACATGATTTGTTTCCTGCTTATGTATTGTCATTATCTAATCAGGTTAGTCTGGATACTTCACATATGCATAATCATAATTCATCTGATTGTATTGTGCCACCTCCACTGGATTCTAGTACTACAGTTGTCTCTCCAGACATTAACACATCAAATGTTGGGCAATCTATAATCACCAGAGACAGACCAAGACGTAATGTTAGAGCCCCAGGTTACTTATCTGACTATCATTGCTCTCTTACCCATTCTCCAGATTCTTTATCATCTTCTTCTTTTACACTTTATCCTATTTCATCAGTTCTTACTAACTCCAATCTTTCACCCAATTACCAGTCCATTGTTCTTTCACACTCTCTTGAAACATAACCAGCTACTTTTAAGCAAGCCATCCAATCCTCCAAATGGATACATGCAATGAATGAAGAGTTACAAGAAATGGAGTGCAATAACACATGGACTGTTGTTTCTTTACCTCCAAATAAGAATGTGGCAAGATGTAAATGGGTTTTCAAGATAAAGTACAATGTTAATGGATCAATTGAAAGGTACAAAAAACGATTAGTTGCTAAAGGTTATACACAACAAGAAGGTATTGATTTTATAGAGACTTTCTCTCTCGTTGCTAAGCTTGGTAGTGTTAAACTTTTGTTAACATTATATGCTATTAAAGGCTGGTCTCTACATCAGTTAGATGTATCAAATGCTTTTCTCCATGGAAGCTTGGATGAAGAAATATACATGAGTTTACCTCAGGAATATACCACTTCCACAGGAGCCTTACCATCAAGACCAGTTTGTCTCCTTCGAAAATCCATCTATGACCTTAAACATGCATCTCGACAATGGTATCATTGCTTGTCTTTAGTTCTTTTTGCCTATGATTATTCTCAGAGTCCTTCAGATAATACTCTTTTCATCAAACACTCTGGTCAAGTCTTCACTGCTATATTGATCTATGTTGACGATATAATGATAGCTTCTAACATTCTTGTAGATGTTGATGAAGTAAAGACAACACTAAGATTGAAATTTAAGATCAAAGAACTTGGACCATTGCGTTTTTTCTTCGATTAGAAATTGCAAGAAGCTCAAAAGGAATATCAGTCTGCCAACAAAAATATGCCTTAAATTTATTGGCAGAAACATGCTTGTTAGGTTCAAAACCATCTAATACGCCTATGGATCCTAACATCAAGCTCAGAAAAGCAACATGTGAACCAATTCAAGATTCATCTTCATACAGAGAGCTAATTGGCTGGTAGCTTTACCTCACTATTACACAGCCAGATATCACATTTGCAGTACATAAGCTCAGTCAATACATGTCTGCTCCAATTGATTTACATCTTAAAGATGCTCACATAATTCTCATATATGTAAAGGTTGATCCAGACATAGGTCTTTTCTTCTCTGCCTCATTTGATATATGCTTAAATGTCTTTGCGGATGCTGTTGGGAAACATGTGCTGATACTAGACGATCTATTACTGGTTACCGTGTGTATCTTAGGGATTCTTTGATCACTTGAAAGTCAAAGGAACAATATGTAGTGAGTAGGAGTATCACTTAAGCCGAGTATAGAAGTATGGCTCAAGCTACTTGTGAACTGGTTTGGATTAGACAGATTCTGGATGATTTAAAGATCAGTCTTACTAAGGGTACAAAGCTATTTTGTGACAACAAATCAGCAATGTATCTTGCTACTAATTTGGTCTTTCACAAGAGGACAAAACATGTGGAGATGATTGTGATACCGTAAGAGATCAAGTTAAAGCAGGAACATTAACATTGCATCATGTTTCAAGTGAAAATTAGTTGGCCGATCTTCTTACAAAGCCTCTACATAGTGGACCATTTCATTCACATCTTAAAAAAGTTCTCTATGTCAAGTCTTTTTCATCCTTCGGAAGTAAGGACTTGAAGGGGGTGTATTAGTGTATACTAGTTTGTTATAAGTTTGTTATGTGACAGTTAGGGAAGTTAGTCTCTCATACTCTATATAAGAGTCCACATGTATACATTTTACATTTGACTAACTTTGAAGAATATACAAATGTTAATACAATTAAAGTCAAAACATCATCAAGTGAGAAAATTTATGATACATCGATGTAAAGTAGCACACAAAAAAACTATTCAATGGTAATGGGAGATAAAATAAGAGTTGAAACTTCGATGTCATATTGAGCATCTATTTTAAAGGTTCTTCGGCGGTTATTGCCGTCTCTAAGAAAATTTCATCATTTGCGGTGTTTTAGATCATAGAAATATGTTATCTCCTCCAATCTCTACCATATCATTTAATTATTACATTTTCCCATTTACATTAACGATCTAAAGACGATTTATGTTTCCTTGGTAATTTGGTATAACATCCGACGTTACATGTTACTTGTGTCAATTTACGATTTGTATTTTGATGATGCGAGTATGGCATTTTCTAGTAGTGCTTAAACGGCGTCATATCGCTTAATTTACATGTAATCCTATTCCTATTATGAGAAAATTTAAAATTTTGACAATGGTAGATGTAATGCATATTTTGGTTTTTATCAATGTTTTAACTATTGTAAAATTAATTCATGTTTCAAGCCCATTTTAAGTGTATATATAAGAAATTTAAAATTTATGTAGTTAAGATAGTTTTTACTTCCTAGCAATGACACAAAACTCATAGATGAATTTTCATGATGTCTAAAGTTAAAAGTATGAAATAACATTTTTCCATTATTAATTAGGTTCATTTCAATTATTCATGTACTTTTTTATTTTTTTTGGAAATATACATAGTTTAAGTAGATTTTAGCTTTAACATAAATTTTGTGTATGAATTGTCATGATATGTAAAATTGAAGTAAATGCCTACTTCTCTCTTTCTAATGTTATCTTTCTACCAGCAACATCAGCAAAACTTTACAAAAAAAAGGGGCAATTTGAAAACTATCCTAAATTATACATAGAATTTGAAAAATACACCACCTATTTATGTAATTTGAAAAATACCCTTTCATATAATTTTGTTGACGAAAATGCCCTTATTTATATTAATTAAATCATTAATTTCGAAAATAAAAAATTATTTTCGTAATTAAAATAATTATAAAAATATAATTAAATTTGAAATTTATCATTATCTAGATAATTATAATATTCAAATACATTTAAAATAAATTCCTAAAATTGAGGATAATTTTTATCTACCCTAAAAAAAAAAGTTAACGATAATTCTTTAATTTGATCATTAGGGATTGNCATTAGGGATTCATTGTTTTGATCATTGCATTCTCTCAATCATCATATGAAGTAAGTTATTTCTCTTTTTCTTTCTTCTTTTTTCTTCTTTTTCTTCTTTATATGATCATCATGATGATGATGAGTTGTGAAAAACTTAGTTACGATTGATGGTTATTAGGTTTTACATAATAGAAAAGAATAGATCAACGTTCAATAATTGGTTGGTGATGATGATGATTTGGTATTAAAGTTGTTTTGTTTATATTGTAGACTAATATCTTATCTGTTGATTTTTTTTAATAGTCGTTTTTAATTACTTGTTGACTTGTAGTTTACTTAAGTCGAGTTATTTTATTTTTATTTTTTGGTTTATTGTCTCTGTTGACTAATAAAATTTTCAGTTGAGTTTCTCTAAAGTCGTTTTTGTTGTATAGTTGGTTTATTTTATTGTATGTTGACTTATTTTACAACAGTTGATATATTAAGTGGTATGAAAGAGTTTTTTGTACAGTATATATATTAAAACTGTTGATTTGATTTTCATCATAATTGACTTATTTTTGAATCATGTTGATTTGTTTTCTTAAGTATACTTAAGCCAGATATTGTCGATTTTTATTAGGTTGATTTGTTTAACTATCGGTTTATTAAAGTATGTTCACTTTTAATTAGATCAATTTTATGTCATACAGTCAACTTATATTTTTTAGTTGATTTTTCGCTGAAGTTGATATAATTGTACACTCAATTTTTTTTGTTTTTTTTCTGTTTATTTATTATCTCTATTGACTAATTGAATTTTCAGTTGAGTTTCTCTAAACTCGTTTTTGTTGTATTGTTGATTTTTTCATTATATGTTGACTTATACACTACAAGAAATAAGGCATTTTACATCAATAATAATATATCATAAAATTAAATGATATATAATAAAATCAATTATTTATATGTGACACTAAATATTTACTTTTACATTATTTATAAAGAATGATGTTAATATTAAAATTGTTGACATCACTTCAAAATAAATTGATATAAATTTGTTAAATTAGTATCATTTAAAACAATTGACATAAATTTGCATTAATTTATGTAAATAATATAAAATATAAATTTACATCGATTAAATAAATAATGTATTTATTCAAAAAATTACCATCAATTGAAAATTGGTATATCTATTACCTCTTTTAGCATCCATTAAAAAGTACCTAATTTACAAAAATACTCAAAGTTTTATTTCACGTAATTAGTAAAGGTATTGCATTGAAAATCTCAATTAAAATATTTGAAGGAATTTTTTTTATCATATTTCAGATTATAATCAATGTATATTTAACTAATTAACTTTGATTTAAAAAATTTTGATTATATATTTAAATTTCCATAATAATAAATAAATTTAAAATTCTCAGACTAATATTATATTATATATAATAAATACTTATAAACGAGATTTAAGCTAAGAATACAATAAAATAAAGATTTGTTTGTTAGATAAATATCTTCAAATAATAATTAAAAATTTGTTTTCTCTAACATTTTTTCACGCCATTATCTTCTTCTTTTGTTTTGTATTTATGAATTATCTATTTTTCTACTTTGGTTGTTAATGTTTTTTTTAAAAAAAATCTCAACAACTAATTTAACGGTTTGAGATATATATTTCCTATTTTTCGATAAAACAATCTACTTCCTTTCAAAATTTTCTTTTAATTTATAAAGTTGTACTTTTAAGAGTTTATCACATATAGTTCAAGTTTTTTTCTTCTGATTTCATGGTTTTCATACTTAAAAACAAATGAGAACATAATAAATTGTGAAATTATTTCATAGTTGCAAAAGATCATCAAAAGTAAAGGTATCAAAAGTAAAGGTATGTCATTATCCTAAACACTTACAAATAATGTAAGTACTGATATTTTTCATCAATCAATAGTTATTCACAAATAATTTTGATTAATCATTTTGTTTGTTTCAATTCAACATTTTGCAGCACGAAGATCTTTTCGAAATGAAAATTTTGATCACTGATCACGTAAGCAAATCATATCATAGAAGAATTGGAATTGTGAAGATCAAGATACAAATATTTGCAAAGGGATGGAAATGAAGAAGCATTAATCCAAAACATGAAAAATATAGTTTGATCGTGATTAACTAATTCATGTTACTTTTTTTTTACCATTAAAAGTGTTTTCATTGGATTTATTATAACTTTTATTCTTTTTTCATTGATGTAAATGGAGATTTATTGTTAACAATTGATGGAGAAAATCTTATAAAGATTTTGATAGATATTATATGATTTTTCTTTTATATATTAGAAGAATTAATTAACGATTTAATTATTAATTAGAGTAAAAAAGAAAAATTAAATAAATAATTTTTATAATTTTTATTAATGAATAATTCGTTTTTCAAATTAGTTTAAATAAAAAATCTTAAATGATGTAATTTATTGTAACTTTATTAATTTTTAATCATTTAAAAGTTTTAATATATTTATATTGTTAATAATTAATAAATGATATAAACATTTTACATCAATTACTATATATTAATATCAATATTAAAAATGATGCCAAATATAATATCATTTTTTTATAATTGACACATTTAGATATCAATTGTGAAAAATGATTCAAAAATTTGTGTCACTTATTTTAATTAATGTAAAATATTTGCATCATCACTTATTAAATCAGTTTTTAAAATGATGTAAATTTTATTTGTATCATTTATAAATGATGCAAATATTATAAATAAATGATATAAACTGATTCTTTTCTTGTAGTGATATTAGAACAGTTGATATATTAAGTCGTATGAAAGAGTTTTTTGTACAGTATATATATTTAAACTGTTGATTTGATTTTCATCATAATCGACTTATTTTTTGAATCATGTTGATTTGTTTTCTTAAGTATACTTAAGCCAGATATTGTCGATTTGATATTAGGTTGATTTGTTTAATATCGGTTTATTAAATTATGTTCACCTTTAATTAGATCAATTTTATGTCATACAGTCAACTTATTTTTTTTTTAGTTGATTTTTCGCTGATGTCGATATAATTGTACACTCAATTTTTTTTTGTTTTTTTTGTTGGTTTATTATCTTTGTTGACTAATTAAAGTTTCAGTTGAGTTTCTCTAAACTCGTTTTTGTTGTATTGTTGATTTTTTCATTATATGTTGACTTATTTTAGAAAAGTTGATATATTAAGTCGTATGAAAGATTTTTTTATACAGTATATATATTAAAACTGTTGATTTGATTTTCATCCTAATCGACTTATTTTGAATCATGTTGATTTGTTTTCT
>OVBE01009146.1:0-16357 GCA_900406425.1 Iberis pinnata | reverse complement strand
TGGAGGTTTTTCAGGACTTTCAGGTGTTTTTGGGAAGGATTTGAGAAATTTCATAAATACAGCACTTGACATCAAATGGACTTAGCACTCAACACTCAACATTGGAATGGACTGAACTTACCTCCGAGCACCTGCAGGATCGATCCCAACTCAAGGCATGATCGATCTCAGGCAATTCGGCAACGAAACAGGATCGATCCCACTCAGCACCTTCGGGATCGATCTCAACACTATGCAGATTGATCCCAATAACACTCCAGATCCCGCAATGAAATCAGATCGATCTCAGGCAGTTCGGAAACAAAATAGGATTGATCCCCTTTCATCATTTCAACATTTCTGGTGAAGTCTCAAGGGAGGCCAAGGAAGTGCACGAAGATGAAGCAGGACTAAGAAGAGAACGCACAAGATCGATCTCAGCTATATTGGGATCGATCTCAGGCACTGAAAGCCGGGATCGATCCCAACCTCAAACAAAGTTTGGACGCAACGAATCTGGATTGATCCCAAGCAAGCACCCTTTAGTCCGGATCGATTTTGCACTCGACCACTTAAAGGCAAACACGCTCTGACCCGACCAACTCGAATCCGGATACCACCTGAAGCAAGGCCCAAGATCCAAGACAATGATTAGCATTTNTTTCCTTTTTAGGTTTTGTCTTAGGTTTTTCATTTCTTAGTTTGTTCTTCATGTTCTTGGTGTAAAAACCAGATTTCTTTTAAGTTTTAAGTTAATTTATTGTTTTTACTTTGTTTCCTTGCATAGCTTTAGGTTGTTCTTCAGTTTTTGCATCTTGATTTTCGTTTTAAGTTTTAAGCTTCTGTTTTAAGTTTGCATTTTCGTTTCTGTTCTTCATTTCTGGGTTTGTGTTCTTGCTGTTCTTCTTAGATCTTCATGTTTAGGTTCAAAGTTATGTTTATTGTTTCAACTGCTTCTACTCCCATGAGTAGTGAGTAGTCATCCAAGTTCCTGAGGATGGGGGTAGACAAGGGTTGATGTTCTGGGTTTGCTTAGGTACCTAAGTTGTTTGTTTGTTAGATCCCTTCTGGACCTTCTCAGCTTAATGCTGACTGCACTCTTACCCGAGAGGGATGGAGGCCCGCTGTTAGGCCCTACAACACTAAGAGGTGAGTATTTGTAGGTGACCGGACCGAGGGGGTTTCAGAGATTCGTTTCTCCTTTTCAGTGAATAGATGTAGGTGACGAGTTATCTAGAGTAGTAGAGGTTAATGCCTGCTAGGTAGTCGTCGTCTATGATGACAGTTGAGTCTGTGATTGCTTTGCTTGAGATTGGTTGCCAAGACATTGTAATTTATTGTTAGTAGAGTTACTGTCTAGGGGTCAGCTCATTGTTTGAGGTATGTTAGTTAATTAGGTAGCCGAGGATGGATTCCCAAGTCAATTACCCTTTTGTCCTCAGGAACGACTTCACCTTGATTGCACGTTTTACCTTTTCTTGCTTTTACTCTATTTTGCATCCAAAGTGTTTAAAGCCTTTTTCTATTTTTATGTTTTCTTACTTTCGTTGCACTTAGGACCTCTTAGCATCCAAAACCCTTTTAACATCAGCTTGACTTTAAAGCATCCAATACATCCTCATTTCTTAGTACGCTCCCATTATGGATTGACATAAAAACCCATACTACAACGATGGGTTGATTGATAGCCCCTTAGGGACCCAAAATCCCAACTATCAATAAATCATTGGCTCTAGATTAGTTTGGTTATCATAAACTTTAGTCCTCGTGGATTCGATTAAACTCTTCTATTCTTCAAACGATGAGTAAGGAGATTGGTAAAATTTCTTACCAGTTTAGCGCCGTTGTCGGGGACTAAATGATTTCCATTAGAGTTAGGAATCAAACTGTGACTAGAGCCCCATTTTCTTTCTTTTTGTTGCTATTTTCTTCAACTTATCCTTGTGATCTTGAACTTCTAGGTGTACAATTAGGTGTGAAGGAAACAATCGAGGAAAAAGAGATAAGAGGATCAACCGTCAAGCTAGTGACGTTAAACGCGCCCTTGGAGACTCCTCCAAGAAGTCAACTAGAGACTTAAAACAAGCTCATTTGGAAGGAAGTCCCATGTCTATCCTTTATTTTATCATTTTCTTTAGTTTGTTTTTAGTTCTCTTTAGGATTTTTGATTTTGGGTATGATGATTCATGGAGATATTTGAGTGTTGATTTGTGCATATTTTATGTGTTTTGGAAAGCCGTATAATTCTCATAATCGTGATGATTGAGGTACCCTTCCACACCCTTGTACATACTTGCATTTTAGTTTTTGTTTATTTTATTTTCGGTTGTTCCTCTAAATTCTCTTTTTACACAAAGGACCGTGTGAATTAAGTTTGGAGGAGGGACCATAGCTAACCTAACATGATACTAAACTCAACATAAAACCAAATGTTTTTCAAAAATCTTCAAAAACATTGCATTTATATTCTTTCCTTCTTTATCTTAGGTTGAGTTTAGTATAATGTTATGTTACATTTGTATAGGTAACAATGATTGGATTGCCTTGTGATTCTTGATCTCTTTCTTGAATTCTATTATCCTAGCTAGTGGTAGAATGATGCTTGGACCATTTTAGAATTTGGAAAATCCATGCTTGGAATTGGATATTTGAGACTTCATAGTGTTTGTAATATCTTGCTTGATTTGAATCTATTCCCTTGAAACTTGGACTTAAATGAATCTTAAATGTCTTGTTTATGGACTTAAAATGCTTAACCTTGGTAAAACACTAAACATTTGGATTATCTTTTCCAGATTGTACCACTCTTGTTAATCCAAATGGTCATCCTCATCCTTAGGATAGTTACCTCACCTTGTAAACACGAAACTTCTCTTTCAACCCCCCCCCCCATTGCTCTCTATTTTGAGGTCTCTTCAGAAAATGCATACATGAGAAAAAACCTGTGTAATAAAAGTTGAACGACAAGGGGATAACCTCTTATAGTTAGCCTCAATTTAAGGTTAACATGTTTAGGTGGGGGAATGTATATATAAGATTTTTTGGTTTGGGAATGATTTGAGGTATGTGGTTGTGTTGAAAGGATATTGGAAATGAGCATAAGTGAAAAGAAAACTCTAGGAGTTCCTAAAAAGCTAAAAAGTTAAAAAGAGAAGTGTTCAATGATAAGTCTAATCCTCCCAAGAGAGTGAAAAAGTTAGAAAAGAAATCCAAAAAGGAAAATGAAAGTTTAAATTCTAATCGGGAAAAGGAAGGCTAGATATTTAAGTAGAATGAAAAAACAAAAAGGAGCTCCTAGTAGTAACAAAGAAGAAAAGAAAAGACAAACGTTTGGGGAATGAAAAGAGTTTGGAAAGAAAATGTCAAATGGGTGGTTTGAGTTCTACCTTGTTTTAGAGAAATGTGATCATATGCGTTAATTGTTTGACTCTACCTTGATTTTTCCTAATATTTTGCATTTCTATTTGAGAGAAACCACTTCAAATTTGAGAAACTACTTCATTCACCTAAAAAGCCTTAAAACCAAACCGAAAAGTTTAGATTTCCCTTCCATAAGCGAGACCGCACTTAAATAATTAATGAATGTACACTACAAGAAATATGACTTTTCTTAGGGTTCGAGAAACGCTATCGTAGGATTGCATAGCGGTTAATTAAATGGTCTGACTGCGCTCGTCATTATAGGTCGGACACTTTAGAAAGCAGATTTTAATTTATGCTATAATTATTAAAGTTACGATAGCGTAGTTGAAGATGCAATTGTTTATTTTTATAATAGAGCCTTATATTTGTTATTAAAGGTTTTTAATAAAGCTTTATTTATATATATTCAATAGCGTTAGATTTGTATTATAATTAGATTGCATCTATAGCAGTTTGTTTTACAAAGATAGCAAACTATTTGTGCTATCATGGTGTTGTAATTATAATATATTTTTGAACTGTTTGTCAAATAAAAATAAAATAGAAATTAAAGTATTTTATTATATCCATAAAATATTTCCATGTTTAAAAAAAGAGTAGCATTTCCAAAATAAAAATCATAAAACCTATTAAACATCACCAAAACTATATCAATGTACTACCAATAACCCTTCACAATAATTTCTAACATATATACTACCATCATCAGTATCTTCACTTTCTCCCTCATCTATTTCTTGGATGGGCAATGGTACGCCAATTAAATCCTCCACTGTTTCTAAGTCATGATATCCTCTAGGCGGTGCTCTCATTACAACATACCAATTTGAAGAATCATCTTCTCTAGAATAGAAAACTTGTTTTGCTTCAGTAGGAAAAATGNAATATGCTGCTTGGTTCATATGGAGGTTCACAAGAGTGAAACCATCTTCTTCCTTCACACCATTACCTTTGTTTGCCCAAATGCATCTAAACAATGGTACTTTGAACTTGTGGTAGTCAAGAAGTAAAATCTCCTTTATAACTCCATAATATGTAAGTATATCAGCTACTTCTCTTGTATCTCGTGCACTCGATCGACACATACTATACGCTTCATAAGTTACTCCACTGTTCTGTATCTTCCACGTAACCGTATCTGTATGAAATCTATGCCCATTACTGATGAATCCGTTATGTGCTAAAGCAACATTTCTTGGTCCAAATGCCAACCACCTTATCTCCTTAGAATACGTTTGTGTTGCGTCTGACTAAATCTGAATCAGGGAAAACATCAGACTTAGATAAAGCAAGAAGAAACAAGCTCTCATTTCAACAATTGACAATGAATACTCTAAATTAGACCAACAAATATCTTTTTTTTTCAAAAAGTAAAACTAGGCCTGGAGCAATTTTAAATTCACAAATCATGTTCAAATCAAATAAACCAAGAAGCAACCAATAGGCAATGAAGACAATAACTCAGAACAAAAAATATCAAAAAAAACAAAAGCTGGCCTGAAGTAACTACAAATTTGCAATTCATGTTATAATAAAATAACTAATGAACATAAACTCTAGTTAAGATGTAACCTTCGTTTTTATCCATTGTGCAAAAAGTTCAGTATGATTCTTCCACAACAACGTTTCATTTCTAGCACATTTAGCATCAGTAGCTTGTAATTCTTCCAAATGCATCTTGCTTTGACAATAAAAACAGTTTGGTTTATAAATTTGTAATTGACAGCCTTATTAACAGAATAAGTAACCGCTTACTGCACGTAAGGATCCATAGAAGTCATGTTCATTAGCACATAACGATGTGCAATGTCTATATTTTTCAAAAAGGGTGACATGTACACCATTTTCTAGTGGTCCACCTTTAACCACCATTCCATCATCCTCAATATCTTCGTTCCGATTAACTGCTTCTTGAACTGCACCTGAATTTTGCAAGAACTCCAAACAAAATGCAATGCATTCTCCGACTGAATACCCCTTAGCCATACATCCTTCCGGCCTTGCATGATTCTTCACGTAAGCCTTTAGTGTTTTCATGTACCTATAACTCAGTAAAAATATATGAATGGTAGTCAATCATCATTAAAATAGATAAATTGATGAAAATGTGTTCAAAATTTATGACTGGTAGTCAATCATCATTAGAAAAGATAAATTGAAGAAAATGAGTACATCAAACCTTTTGAAAGGATACATCAATCGAAAGTGTATTGGGTCCTCCCAGGCATGCCTCCTTAGATATATATATATGGGAAGGTGGAACATTATATCAAAAGGGATGGGGGGGGGGAACCGCTCTAGTTGACACAATCTGTTGAAGTAATTGCATAATCTATTTATGGCAATCCTAGGTGCTCTATGTAACAAACCTCTTTTGGCAGCTGGTAACAGATTATGTATTAGCACATGATGATCATTTGACTTCAATTATACGTTGACACAATCTGTTAAAGTAATTGCATAATCTGTTTATGGCATTCCTAGGTGCTCTATATAACAAACATCTTATGGCAGCTGGTAACAGATTATGTATTAGCACATGATGATCATGTGACTTCAAACTACCTATATTTGGAGGGTTAACATAAACACTACTTGCAATATTACCACAAAAACCATCAGGACCCTGGAATTAGATAACCTTTTGCAAAAAATGGTCTTCTCTGACTTCGATAACCAATAGACTGCTAGAGGTAAGTAAGCTTTCTTTCCCCTAACTTCTGTGTGCAAGTGATTTCTGATTCCAATATCTTCTAAGTCTTTTCGCGCCTTTAACCCATCTTTTGACTTAGCGTTTTGCATGAGTAGAGACAAAACAACAGTTGACACATTCATTTCAACGTGCATCACATCAATATTGTGATGAACAGGTATATCCTAACACATGAGTCATTTAAACGTTACGCCTATTATAATACAACAACCAGAGTATGTAGTTTAGTTAATCTAATTTCCCTTCCAGTAAGGGAGTTCAAAGAATATTGATCTCTTCTTCCACCGCCATAGATCATTTGATTCTTCACATTCTTCTTCTTGGACAATCTCATCATCTAACAAATCTGTTCTTTTTTGTTTTTTTTTCTTTCTGCAGAGGTCTTCCAAAATCATTCTTAAACACTTTTAAAGTATCGTATATTTCATCACCAGTTTGTATCCTAATAGCATTCCCATTTTCAATAGTGTTGTCAAACCAAGCTTTCTTATATCATGTAACGGTGTCCTGGAGGTAGTCTTTTTCTATTTCCCATATACGCATACTTCCAGCTAAACTTCAGCCACCTAGCAGGTGTATCCTTTTCACATACATTGCAAGCTTGTTTCCCCTTCACTTTACATCCAGACAGTGTCCCTAATTCTGGATAATCACTAATAGTCCAAATCAGTAAGGCTCTAAGTGCGAAATTTTCCTTAGCAAATGAGTCATACACTTGAATACCTTCAGTCCACAAATCTTTTAAATCGTCTATTAATTGTGCTAAGTAAACGTCTATGTTATTACCAGGAGCTGTTGGACCAGGGATCAACATAGTCAACATTATGTTCTCAGCCTTCATACACATTGTTGGAGGAGTGTTATAGTTACTAACAACACTGGCCAAGTGCTGTAATTGGTGTTTTGAAGAGAGAAAGGGTTCATCCCAGTGTCACATTGTACCATCACTAGTAGCATTGGTAGAATGCCAACGCAAATCTTCCGCCATCTTTTTAGATATGAACATCCTCCTAAATCTATCTTTGATTGGGGAATATCTAAGTATCTTACCTGGAATCCCTACCTCGTTACTGTGTTTATCTATTTCCCATCTTGAAACTTTGCAGCTTGGACTGATTTCTAGTTCTTTAAATTCTTTCGTAAAGAGTATGCAATCATTTTTCCAAGCATAAATATTATCGTAATCGAAACCAAATATCTTAAGAATCTTTTTAATGTCATCAATACTCTTCGGAAGAACATTGTCTTCAGGTAGCATGTCATGAATTAAGACCAATAGTTGATCAAAGTAGTTCTCTGATATACCACTCTTAACTTTAATTCTATACAATCCCATAATTTCCGAAACCTTTGAATATTAGATGCAATTTTGGTACAATGGAGTTTCAGCTTCTTTTAATTTTTTCCTGAACTCAGAG
This sequence comes from Iberis pinnata, assembly GCA_900406425.1. Lineage (NCBI taxonomy): Eukaryota > Viridiplantae > Streptophyta > Magnoliopsida > Brassicales > Brassicaceae > Iberis > Iberis pinnata. Next base: position 8,824 of record OVBE01009146.1, on the reverse strand, counting down.
TCTTCTACTGGTCCATCATCGTCATCATTTGTTTCTCCATTTTCATTATTTTGAAATTGATTACCATCATCCATAAAATATGCAGTCTTGAACAAATCAAATGCCTCAGTTACGGAATCAATAGTAGTGTCTTTTGTATTAGACCTTCGCTCACCATGAATACTCCAAGTATAACTCTTATAATTCGGATCCATACCCCTAAAAACTAGATGATCAACTATGTTTTCTAATTTTTGATGGCATAAATTTCGGCAATCTCTACATGGGCAAAGCATTTCAGTCAGATTGCCCAATCTTCTTGCTGAAGAATTTACGAAATTAGTTTCTCCTACTGAGTACTCGACACTAGTCCTACATGTTAAATCGCAAAGAAAAAAGTTAGCATAACAATTTCAATCGGCGAATGAAAGTATTTCTCGAGAGTTATATGTACATGATACCTTTGCAGCCAAATCCACGACTTGTCCATTTGATAAATATGTAACGAGTGTTGTAGATTATGTTTGTAGTTAAGTAGATGGAGATGAGAGATTAGGGTTTTTTTTGGTGAAAGAGAGATTATGTTTAGAATTAGAAAGTACATCTACAAATCGAGGATTATGTTATTTTTGCGAAATTTTTAATTTCTCGGCAAAAGCAACTCACAAGTAAACAACGGCTCAGATTGGATGAATTAAGTTTTCTAAAAATATCCAACGGTGTATGTTGCATCTCGTTTACTATCTCCGCCTCATCTGCTCATTGGTCAGTTTTGATCATAGGATGAGTTGTGCCCGAAAGGTGTTCGAAGAAATTCATGAACCAACTTTTGAATGTTAAATGAGGCCTAACCAAGAGATTGTGTTAGTTGGTTTAGTTGTTTATCTCAATGCTTATTGACTGTGTAATTATCCAAGAGATTGTTTTAGTTGCATGATTAAGAAAGGGGTTAGTGCCACAAGAGTGGATTAGTCTTTATTTGGAAATCTTAGACCAAAGATTAACATTGATTGATTATTTCATTGTTGGTTAATTGTTAATCATATCTTTTGGTGTGGGCGCGTTGTTAGAAAAGAAACTTAAGCGCGATGATCGATACCCCATAGGTGATAATGCATTGATATGTACTTCATTGAATCTAATGATCTGGTTGAGATGATTTAATAGTTTGATTGATTCGAGATTTAGAGTAGGAAGCATGTTATTAATTAGGTGGTGCTAAAGAGTACAATCGCAGTGGTTGCCTAGGATTAGTGCCTTTTGATTTTGATGTCTATACTTAGGGTTTCTGAGATTTTTTGAGTTCTTCAATGATCCTTTTCAAACCTCTTCTCAAGACTTGATCTTTCTTTACTTGAGGACAAGTAAATGTCTAAGTCTGGGGGAGTTGATATTACTCAGTTTTAATGCTTTATAGTAAGAATTTATGCTTGCTATTCAACGTTATGCGGGCTTTTCTCTCCAAAATTGATATGTTTTAAAGGTTACCACTACAAGAAATATGCCTTTTCTAAGCGGTCGAAAAAGTTATCATAGGATTGCATAGCGGTTAATTAAACACTCTGACAGCGCCAGTCATTATAGCTCGGACACATTAGATAGCAGATTTAATGTATGCTATAATTATTAAAGTTACGATAGCATAGTTGAAGATGTAATTGTTTATTTTTTTAATAGCGCAGTATATTTGTTATTAATGGTTTTTAATAATAGCTTTAGTTTTATACATTCAATAGCGTTGAATTTGTATTATAATTGGATTGCATCAATAACAGTTTGTTTTACAAAGATAACAAACTATTTGTGCTATTGTTGTGTTGTAATTATAATATATTTTTGAATTGTTTGTCAAATAAAAATAAAACAAAATTTTAATTATTTTATTATATCCATAAACATTTCCATGTTTACAAAAAGAGTAGCATTTCCATAATAAAAACCATAAAACCTATCAAACATCACCAAGACTATTTCAATCTACTACCAAAAATCCTTCACAATGATTCCTAACATATATACTACCATCATCAGAATCTTCACTTTCTCCATCATCTATTTCTTGGATCGGCCATGGTGCGCCAACTAAATCCTCCACTGTTTCTAACTCATGATATCCTCTAGGCAGTGCTCTCATTACAACATACCAATTTGAATAATCATCTTCCCTAGACTAGAAAACTTGTTTTGCTTGAGTAGGAAAAATGAATGGATCTTTCAAATATGTTGCTTGGTTCATATGAATGGACCTTTGTTTGCCCAATTGCATCTAAACAGTGGTACTTTGAACATGTGGTAGTCAAGAATTGAAATCTCCTTTATAACTCCATAATATGTAAGCATATCAGCTACTTGTCTTGTATCTCGTGCACTCGATCAACATATACTATACGCTTCATAAGTTACTCTACTGTTCTGCGTCTTCTACTTAACCGCATCTATATGAAATCTATGCCCATTACAGATGAATCTGTTATGTGCTAAAGAAACATTTCTTGGTCCAAATGCTAACTACCTTATCTCCTTAGAATACGTTTATGTTACGTTAGACTGAATCTGAATCAGGGAAAACATCAGACTTAGATAGAGCAAGAAGAAACAAGATCTCATTTCAATAATTGACAATGAATATTCTAAATCAGAACAACAAATATCTATTTTTTCAAAAAGCAAAACCAGGTTGAAGCAATTTCAAATTCACAAATCATGTTTCAATCAAATAAACCAAGAAGCAACCAATAGACAATAACTTAAAACAACCAATATCAAAAAACAAAAGCTAGCAATTCCAAACTTGCAATTCATGTTCTAATAAAATAACTAATGAACATAAACTCTTGTTAAGATGTAACCTTCGTTTTTATCCATTGCGCAAAAAGTTTAGTATGATTCTTCCATAACAACGTTTCATTTCTAGCACATTCAGCATCAGTAGCTTGTAATTCTTCCAAATGCATCACGATTTGACAATAAAAAAACACTTTTCTTTAAAAAGTTGTAATTGACATCCTTACTAACAGAATGTGTAACCGCTTACTGCACGTAAGGATCCATAGAAGCCATGTTCATCAGCACATAGCGATGTGCAATGTCTCTATCTTTTGTCAGAAAGGGTGACATGCACACGTTTTGCTAGTAGTCTACCTTCAACCACCATTCCATCATCCTCAATATCTTCGTTCCGATCAACTGCTTCTTGAACTGGTATTGGATTTTGCAAGAACTCTAAACAAAATGCAATGCATTCTCCGGCTAAATACCCCTCAGCCATACATCCTTCCGGCCTTGCATGATTCTTCACGTAAGCCTTTAGTGTTTTCATGTACCTATAACTCAGTCAAAAAATATGAATGGTAGTCAATCATCATTACAAAAGATAAATTGAAGAAAATGTGTTCAAAATTTATGGCTGGTAGTCAATCATCATTAAAAAAGATAAAATGAAGAAAATGAGTACATCAAACCTTTCGAAAAGATACATCCATCTTAAGTGTACTGGTCCTCCCATGCGTGCCTCCTTAGATAGATTGTATGGAAAGGTGGAACATTATATCAAAACGGGATGGGGGAAAAACCGCTCTAGTTGACACATTGTTTCCACAAACTCTGTTTCCATTGATATAATTTTTTCCGGGTCAATGATTCGTTGACACAATCTAGTGAAGTAATTGCATAATCAGTTTATGGCATTCCTAGGTGCTCTAGGTAACAAACCTTTTATGGTAGCAAGTAACAGATTTTTTATTAGCACATGATGATCATGCGACTTCAAACTACCTATAGTTGGAGTGTCAACAGAAACACTATTTGCAATATTACCACAATAACCATCAGGACCCCTCATATTATATAACCTTTTCCAGAAAATGGTCTTCTATGACTTCGATAACCAATAGATTGCTGGAGGTAAGTAAGTTTTCTTTCCCTTAACTTCTGAGTGCAAATGATTTCTGTTTTCAATATCTTCTAAGTCTTGTCGTGCCTTTAACCCATCTTTTGACTTAGCGTTTTGCATGAGTAGAAACAAAACAACATCTCGCACATTCTTTTCAATGTGCATCACATCAATATTATGACGAACATCCATATCCTAACACATGTGTCATTTAAACGTTAGGCCTATTATAATAAAAAACCAGAGAATATTGTTTAGTTAGTCTCATTTACCTTCCAGTAAGGGAGTTCAAAGAATATTGATCTCTTCTTCCACCGCCATAGATCATTTGATTCTTCGCATTCTTCTTCTTGGACAATCACATCATCTAACAAACTTGTTGTTTTTTCGTTTTTTCTTTCTACAGAGGTCTTCCAGAATCATTCTTAAACACTTTTAAAGTATCGTATATTTCACCACCAGTTTGTATCCTAATAGCATTCCCTTTTTCAATAGTGTTGTCAAACCAAGATTTCTTATATCTGTAACGGTGGCATGGAGGTAGTCTTTTTCTATTTCCCATATACACATACTTCCGGCTAAACTTCAGCCACCTAGAAGGTGTATCATTTCCACAGACATTGCAAGCTTGTTTCCCCTTCACTTTACATCCAGACAGTGTCCCTAATGCTAGATAATCACTGATAGTCTAAATCAGTAAGGCTCTAAGTGTGAAATTTTCCTTAGCAAGTGAGTCATACACTTGAGTACCTTCAGTCCACAAATCTTTTAAATCGTCTATTAATGGTGCTAAGTAAACGTCTATGTTATTAACAGGAGCTGTTGGACCAGGGATCAACATAGTCAACATTAAGTTCTCAGCCTTGATACACATTGTTGGAGGAGTGTTATAGTTCCCTAACAACACTGGTCAAGTGCTGTAATTGGTGATTTGAAGAGAGAAAGGGTTCATCCCATCTGTAGGTAGTCCAAGTCTAAGATTCTTTAGTTCAGCAGCAAAGTCTGGCCATGACTTGTTCACTTGTGTCCAAGTTATAGAATCAACAGGGTATCGCATTGTACCAGCACCAGTAGCATTGGTAGAATGCCCACGCACATCTTCCGCCATCTTCTTAGATATCAACATCCTCCTTAATTTTTCTTTAATTGAGAAATATCTAGGTATCTTTGCTGAAATCCCTACCTTAATCTCATTATTGTGTTTATCTATTTTCTATCTTTAAACTTTATATCTTGGACAACTTTGTAGCTTTTTTAATTCTTTCCTAAAGAGTATGCAATCATTTTTTCAAGCATGAATATTATCGTAACCGAAACCGAATATATTTAGAAACTTTTTAATGCCATCGATACTCTTCGAAAGAACATTGTCTTCAGGTAGCATGTCATGAATTAAGACCAGTAGCTGATCAAAGTAGTTCTCTAATATACCAATCTTAACTTTAATTCTATACAGTCCCATAATTGTCGAAACCTTTGAATATTATATGCAATTTTAGTACAATGGAGTTTCAGATTCTTTAATTTTTTCCTTAACTCGGATTCTTCTACTGGTCCATCATCATCATCATTTGTTTCTCCATTTTCATTATTTTGAAATTGATTATCATCATCATAAAATTTGCAGTCTTAAACAAATCAAATGTCTCAGTTTCGGAACCAATAGTAGTGTCCTTTATAATAGACCTTTGTTCATCGTGAATACTCCAAGTAGAAATTTTATACTTCGGATCCATACCCCTAATTACTAGATGATCAACTATGTTTTCTAATATTTGATGGCATAAATTTCGGCAATCTCTACATGGGCAAAGCATTTCAATCAAATTTCTTAATATTCTTGCTGATGAGTTTACGAAATTGGTTGCTCCCACTGAGTACTCGGCACTAGTCCTACATGCTAAATCGCAAAGAAAAAAGTTAGCATAACAATTACAATCGGCGAATGAAAGTATTTCTCGAGAGATATATGTACATGATACCTTTGCAGCCAAATCCACGACTTGTCTATTTGATAAATATGTAACGAGTGTTGCAGATTATGTTTAGAGTTAAGTAGACGGAGATGAGAGATTGTGGTTTTTTTGGTGAAAGAGATATTATGTTTATAATTAGAAAGTAAATCCAAAAATTTAGGATTATGTTATTTTAGCGAAATTTTCAGTTTCCCGGCAAAAATAACTCGAAAGTAAACAACGGCTCATATTGGATGAATTAAGTTGTCTAAAAATATCCAACGATGTATGTTGCATCTTGTTTACTATATCCACCTCATCTGCTCATTGGTCATTTTTTATATAAAGTATATTATATGAGTTTGAGTACTATTAGTTACAAGTTCAAAGGGTTTAATTATATGAGTTTAGGGTCTAGTGTTAAGGTTTACGAATTTGGAATTAAACAACTCAAACATGAAAAAACTAAACAACTTAATAAATTAACTGTCAAAAGTTGTTGCATGTGTATTTAAATGATATATAAAGTATATTATATGAGTTTGAGTACTATTCATTACAAGTTCAAAGGGTTTAATTATATGAGTTTAGGGTCTAGTGTTAAGGTTTACGAATTTGAAATTAAACAACTCAAAGGTGGGGTGGGAATTCAAATCAATGTAAGATGTCTTGGATGGCATAACCGAACCTAAAATTCCCCAAGAGTTTGTGTGGATTGAATTTCCGGGATATTCAGGTTTTCAATCAAGCTCTTTTGGCTGGCCAAGCATGGAGGATTTTAAATCGTCCACATTCATTACTTGCTCGACTCCTTCGTGCTAGATACTATAAAGCCGGGAGTTTTCTTAATGGGCAAACCAAGATTCGTTCGTCCTATGGATGGCAATCTATTTTCTTTGGTAAGGAGCTTCTTAAACAAGGTTTACAGGCTGATTTGGGTGATGGCACATCCATTCAGATAGGTCATGAACCATGGTTACCTACTCCGCCATGACCTGCTATAACAACGTCACCTGGAATTTTCTCTTTGCCTGTTACTGCACTTTATGATGAACATACAAAGATTTGGAGTCAGGATGCATTACATCGATACATTCATCAATGTGATCATCATATTATTCGGAAGATGTATATACCACATCTCGGTCTCCCTGATTGCTATATGTGGCATTATACTAGTCATGGCCTATTTACTGTCAGGTCTGCTTATCGACTAGCTAGGGCATCGTCAAGAAATACGGATATCCCTCCACCACCACTAATTAATAATGCTGGCCTAACCACTCATACTTGGAAGTTGGAAATAAATCCAAAGATTAAGCATTTCTTGTGGCGCTTATGTTCCAATATACTTTCAACGTTGTCTACTTTAACGTCCAGACGGGTATCTCGACATAATATTTGCCCACGTTGTTGTTCTTCTGAAGAAACGTTAGACCACCGGTTTTTTCAATGCCATTACGCATTCCAAATTTGGCGTTCTATCGGGGTAGTTTTACCAGAGTTGTTTGGTCCGCACGTATCATTTTCAATGAAATGACCACTTTGATTAATATCTCATCTTAGGGTTCATATCCGTTGAACGCATGTATTTTACCTTTCTGGGTGATGTGGCATATATGGAAGTCCATGAATAATTTACTTTATAATCGACGTATAGTGCCGGTTCATGATTTGGTTTCGACAATTACAGGGGACGTTCAAGAATGGATCCGAGCTACTACAATTATTCATTATATTGAACGGCGGTTAAATCCCAATTCGATTCGGGCAACTAATTGGTCTCCACCACGAAATGGATGGATAAAGTGCAATTTTGATGTTTCACACCATGTGGGTGATACATCGTCGATTTTGGGGTGGATACTACAAAATGACTCAGGACACTTTTTACATTGTGGATATAAAAGATTTGATGGTTGTAATCACACTGTTGAGGAAGCAGAATTAACAGCCTTAATATGGGCCTTAGAATGTACGATACAATTGGACTATACACGTGTGGTGTTTGAAGGTGATAATCAACAAATAATGAATCTTCTTAGTCGCAAAGTAGAGCAAAGAAGGTTGTGTCATTATCTACGAACAATCCATTCAAGGGAATTGCAATTTGAGGACATAAGTTTCAGTCATGAAGCTAATATATGTGATGATTATTTAGCTAAATTTGCAAATTCAGTGAAAATCCTGTAATTATCCGATATTTTTGTCTGTTGTTGTTGCTTTTATTTGTACACAATAATTCTTAATTAAATAAATTACCGTTAAAAAAAAACCAAATATATGTTTTAATTTAACGCTTCCGCATTGTAAACCTTACTAGTGGAATAACATTTTGTGATTATTTTAAGGTCATGAAAAATATGAAAGTCGTATATTGTTTGGATCGAAAGTCAACTCTGAAAGCCACGATACATTAATGGAATTCACTTTCAAGATCTAAAAAATTAATATTAAAATTTTTAAAGCATGATAACTTGTTGACTAATTATGTAGCGTGCCGCCTCAACCCCGGAATGTATACAAATATGCTAAGCTGAAGTAAATAAATATTTGGGGAATCGAACTTCATTAACCGGTTAAAAATCTGCACCTTTTTGCACTAGTATTCGATTCTATGCATATGAAACTCCAGATTGTAAAAACCATTATGTCATTTAGGCCTTGTTGTTACCAAAGAAACGTTTATATATATTAAATTTGTTACAAACTAAATAATTATATGATAATAAAAATAATCCAATTGATAGCAGTTAGTTAAGGTGGAACAGCATTGGCCTAGTGGTATTTATACTTTCACATGAGGAATGTAACACTAACCCACTCGGATTCTAGTACCAGTGCCTAAGATAGTATTAAAATTGGCTATTGGACGGCATGTTGTGGTCCAGTATTGACAAAAGAACAATTATCTAAAGAAATATATATATTTATGGGACATTTTGAAAACTAACCTAAATTGTAAAGGAAATTTGAAAAATACACCATCTATTTGTAT
>OVBE01009145.1:0-16357 GCA_900406425.1 Iberis pinnata | reverse complement strand
CCAGGGTACAAGGATGTAAGAGAGCAAAAGATGCTTGGGATATTCTCAAGACATCTTGTGAAGGTACTAGCAATGTCAAACGTACCAAGATAGATTTGTTAGCTACTGAATTTGAGACATTGACTATGGGAGAACATGAGACTGTTAATCAGTTTAGTAGAAAGTTGAGTGCAATAGCTCACGAAGCCTTGGTGTTAGGAAAAACTTACAAGGACAAGAAGCTGGTTAAGAAACTTCTCAGGAGCCTGCCAGATAAGTTTCAACCACATATGTCGGCTATTGAGGTATCTTTGGATTCAGATACTATGAAATTTGAACAAGTTGTAGGTATGATGCAAGCCTATGAGTTGAAAATCAAGAAGAGGGAAAAGGTAGCTGAAAATGGAATAGCATTTGTTGCCGAAAAATCAAAGGATCAAGAGATTGATGTGGAAGATCAAGTAGGTTTGATTGTAAGGAAGTATTTCAGAAAAATGGAGAGAGGTCAGAAAAAGAGTGTTTTCACACCAAATAGAGGTGAGTCTGATCGAGATGGGAAGAAAAATGAAAAACAGTGCTTAGAGTGCGAAAGATATGGACATTTCAAGTCAGATTGTCTAACGTTGAAGAGAAGAAGTACTGTTCAGTGTTATGAATGTAAAGGTTTTGGCCATACCAGAACATATTGTGTTGGAAGAAATAAAGGAAATGAAAAATCCTTTATTAGCTGGAGTGATAGTGATTCTGATAAGAACGAAGAAGAAGATATTATGAATAACTTTGTATCTTGCATAGGAATAATACAGGATGATGATTCTGAGGAAGAAACTGATCTGAGTCTTGAAGAGGAAAAAAAAAAAATCTTGGTGGAACAGCTGATCCTCAAAAGCAATGATGTGAAGAAGCTAACTGAAGTAGTTGAGAAATTATAGAGTCAAGTAAAACAGCTTCTTGAACAAATGAATGTTGAGAAAGTAAAAGTAGAGGTTGCTGAAGGGAAGCTGCAAGAACAGTTACAGAACATCAAAATGTTGTCGAATGGAACAAAGGATCTGGACAAATTACTTTCTGTTGGAAAAGTAGGAAAAGACTATTTTGGTCTAGGATATAATGGTGGAAATCAGTTTGGAGAAACCAAGTTTGTGAAGGAAGATTATCAACGACCAGTTCATAAACAAGAAAAGAGTTATCAAAAGATTGATCGAAGAACAGGTTGCTGGTATTGTGGAAGAACAGGACACTACAAGTATTACTGCAACAAGTTTCTTAATTGTGTGTCAACACTTATATGGGAAAGACGCTACTTCAAGGATCAGAAGAAATACAACAGCGTATGGATAAAGAAGAGTGATCTATATTATACTTTCAAGAAAGTTGAAAAAATTGAAGAAAATAAGAAGGAACAAGAAGCTATATGTCATGTAGCCTTCTTGGTAGAAGAAACGAAAGAAGAATATTGGTACTTTGATACTGGATGTTCAAGACACATGACTAGGAGTCAAAGCAAGATGGGAAAATTCTAAGAATTGTCAGCAGGGAGAGTTACCTTTGGAGATGGAGCTAAAGGAAAGATCAAAGGCAAATGTTCTACTGGTGGGATTGAACAACCTGAACTAGATGAAGTATTTTTTGTTGATGGTCTCAAAGTCAATTTGATAAGTATCAGCCAGCTGTGTGATGAAAGACTTGAAGTTGTTTTTTCTAAAACAAGATGCAAAGCAGTTGATGGTAAAGGTGATATTAGATTAGAAGGAATGAGATCCGGTAACAACTGTTACATGTGGAAGTCACGAATTAAGTGCTTAAGTGTAAGACAAGAATCAGAAGCTCAGATTTGGCATCAAAAGTTGGGACATCTGAATATGCGAACTCTCACAAAGTTGATCAGTCATGAGGTTGTAAGAGGTGTATTCCTAAACTTGAAACACAACAACACTTCGTGTGTGGACCATGCAATCATGGTAAACAGATTAGAGCTTATCACAGAACAGTTCCATATGTTAAAGCCGCAGAAACACTAGGATTGGTGCATATGGATTTGATGGGACCAATTCAAGTTGAAAGTCTTACAGGTAAAAAGTACATACTAGTAATTGTGGATGATTTCACTCGGTATACTTGGGTTCGTTTTTTAAGAGAGAAAACCGAGACACTTAACAATTTCAAGATTCTGGCTCTACAACTAAAGAATGAGAAGGTTGGAATAAAGGTTATTCGAACAGATCATGGAGGTGAGTTTCAAAATGATTAGTTTGATGATTTCTGTCAAAATCAAGGAAATGTTCATCAGTACTCTGCTCCACGAACACCACAACAAAATGGTGTTATTGAAAGAAAAAACAGAACATTGCAAGAGATGGCTAGAGCAATGCTTTATGGGAATCAAGTGGCTAAGCATTTCTTGGCAGAAGCTGTTAATACAGTGTGTTACATAATCAATCGAGTGTATGTTCGCAAAGGGACAAACAAGACTCCGTATGAGATGTGGAAAGGAAAGACACCTAGTCTAAGTTACTTTCACATTTTTGGTTGTGTGTGTTACATTCGGAATGATAAAGATCACCTTGGCAAGTTTGACTCACGAAGTGATGAATGATTCTTTCTCGGATATTCAGGTACAAGTACAACATATCATGTGTTTAACAAACGAGCAAACACAGTTCAAGAAACTGTCAATGTGGTGTTTCATGATTATTCTACTTCAAGAGTAATAGTTCATCAGATGACTGCTGGTGAATCTACACACCAAGAAAATGATAATCAACAGCCAGACAAGTTGTCATCACCAGAACCAATACACACTAAAGTGCATAGGAATCATTCCAAGGATGATGTTATTGGAGACATACATGGTGATTGAGTTACACGAGGAAAACAGATTGACTTCAGACAACTGATTACTGGACAACCTGCTGAATCAATTATGTTTTTGGCGTTTGTTTCCGTGATTGAACCTAAAAATCACAAAGAAGCACTTGTCGATGAATTCTGGATTGCAGCTATGCAGGAATAGTTAAGTCAATTTCAGCGAAGTGAAGTATGGGATTTGGTTCAAAGACCTGATCAAGTTAATGTTGTGGGAACTAAGTGGATTTTCAAGAATAAGATAGATGAGACTGGTGTTGTGGTTCTAAACAAAGCTCGGTTAGTTGCTCAAGGATACTCTCAGGTGGAAGGAGTTGATTTTGATGAAACTTTTGCACTAGTTGCCCGATTGGAATCAATCAGAATTCTGTTCGGAATGGCCTGTACTATGCAGTTCAAGCTCTATCAAATGGATGTCAAAAGTGCGTTTCTAAATGGATTTCTTCAAGAAGAGGTATATGTAGAACAACCTAAAGGTTTTGAAGATGCACAGTATCCTGATCATGTGTTCAAACTTAAAAAGGCTTTGTATGGGTTGAAGCAAGCACCAAGGGCCTGATATGAACGGCTAACAACATTTCTGATCAAACAGGGCTATGAGAGAGGTACAGTATACAAAACACTGATTTTCATGAAGGACAAGGACGATGTGATTATTGTTCAAAACTATGTGGATGACATTGTGTTTGGATCAACCAAGAATCAACTACTTGAATAGTTTGTCAAAAACATGACTCAGGAGTTTGAGATGAGCATGTGTGGTGAACTAACTTATTTCCTGGGATTACAGGTGAAGCAATTGGATGAGGGTATTTTTGTCAGTCAAAACACTTATGCCAAAAATCTGGTATCCAGGTTTGGATTACAGGAGTCTAAGGAAGCAAAGACGCCTATGGGTACTAATGAAAAGTTGTCTAGGGATGATACTGGTGAAAAAGTTGAAGAAAAAAATCTACAGAGGTATGATTAGTAGTCTTTTATATCTAACAACAAGTAGACCAAATATCTGTTTTGCAGTAGGCATTTGTGCAAGATATCAGGCACAACCCAAGATGTCTCATCTCACTACTGTCAAAAGGATTATTAGGTATGTGAAGGGCACTGTGAATCTCGGTATATACTTCACGAAGGATACGAACAGAAACCTGGTAGGATACTGTGATGCTGATTGGGCTGGGTCCCTTGATGATCGACACAGCACAAGTGGAGGGTGTTTCTTCATGGGTAACAACCTGATTGCTTGGCATAGTCGTAAACAGAACAGTGTTTCATTGTCTACTGCAGAAGCAGAATATATTGCCTTGGGTAGTTGTTGTACTCAACTTCTATGGATGAAAAAAATGGCTGCTGACTATGGTATGTACTCTGATTGTTTTCTTGCTTTGTGTGATAACAAGAGTGCTATTAATATTGCTAAAAATCCTGTTCAACATTCTAGAACGAAACATATAGACATACGACATCATTTCATCAGGGAATTGATTGAGGCGAAATTACTTGTGGTGGATCATGTTAGCACTGAGTTACAACTTGCTGATCTGTTACTAAATCAATGGATTTTAATCGTTTTATTAATCTCAGAAAAGCAATCGGGGTTTGTGAACTCTAAGTAGTTTTTAACAGTTGTGTGATATGTAGGATTACTTGCCTGTGAATATTTATTTCCCTAACTTGTTTGTTCAAAACTCTGTGCATACGGTTCATTGTGGAAAACAGCTGCATGTCATGCCGTCCTGGACTAATCTATTTCAAAGGGCTGTAAATACTCATACCAGGAGGTCAAAGAGCTGAGAAGAGCATTTTTCTAAAAAAAAGGGATTAGATGTTGAGAAGTCAAGTGATACATCTCCTTGTACAGATATTCCATATCTTGAATCATGGTTACAAGTGTTGAGAAGTCAAGTGATACACTGTGCCAGAAGTCTGATTGACTATTTGACTATTTGACTCTTCAAAGGAAATTCCAGCTGCCTGATGAAGGGTGTTTGCGAACTGTGATTGACATTCTTTCCCGGATAAAGGCATGACAGTGTGAAAGACTAGCCATAGAGTAACTGTGTGTTTCATTGTGCTATCAACATTTTTGTGTTACACAAGGTAGTCTTCCTTGTCCTATCATCAGCTGTTTGTATTATTCATAATTCATTTTTTTAAATGCAAAAATATGGGGCAAAGCAAGTAAAATGTGATTTCGGTGCTAATTGTGATTTGCTTTGAATTGGGTCACTCATCAGTACACTGTGTTGTGCTTATGATATTGCTGAATTATGATGTTGTGAATTTTTGCTTATGTTGTTTATGGATGTGTTCTGGGCCAGATTGCGTTGTGGACTTGTTATTTATCTAATGGATCTGCTAAGTTTTTTTAGGCCCATTACGCTTGATTCGATTTGTGCATGTGGACAGATTTTTTAAAAACAAACAGATTCTCGGTATCGCGTGGTTCAAGGGATCTTTACGAGGGAGTTCAAGGGTTTGTTGCGATTTTTCTTTCATATTCCTAATCGTGTCTATATATTCTGGCTGGTTGATTAGGGTTTCATCACTTACTCACATTTCTTTCAAAATGGATGATTTCTTTAGCCAGTTTCGTAGATTCCTTCAAGTTACCGATCCAAATTATCCACTTCCTCAGTCACCTCCTCCGTCCCCTCCTCAAGTTGTGTCATCTTCTTTGTCTGATTATCAGACACCAGCACCAATTGTGACTGACGAATCTCCGCCGGTCAACTCATGTCGGACTCTGGTCTAATATCGGGGGTATCCAATTTTTGTACCTCGATTTGAGGACCTCATTAATGAGGACATGGTGCATGTACATGAAGTTGAACAGTCTGCAACTGTTGACATTCCGATACCTGATGCTGAAGCCGATGCCCAGCCGCTTGTCACTTCCTTTCCGAGTTCCGATTACAATTCTGTCTTTGAAGGAGGACCTCAAATTCCTGAAGACGACCCAGTCCCACCGTCTGCTCAAACTGTCGATGCTGTACCCGACGGTGAAGACGTGGTCTTTCTGAACGAGACACAAGGTACTGTTCCTGCTGCTGATTCGGCCAGATATGCTAGAGTTCAAAAGAGGAAACAACCATCTGGTTCAACAGAGACTACTACTCAGAAGGTTAAAAAGGAGTCTCGTGCTCAAGGTTTTGATACTGACCGATTTTCATCTCGGATTGCTGCACAGCGGTTTGCCCTGGTATCGCAGAAGGAGTTCCTGCCTGAGTTTTCTCTGACCTTTACTGCAAATAGTTCTGTGCGTAACTTGATTGCGGATGCGGGTTTGCTGACTACTGTCGAAGGTCTCGGTGATTTTGACAAGGAGCTGGTTTGGGAGTTTTATTCCAACGTACCAGCGGATTACAAGGATGAACCGGTTGTTATGGTTCCGGTTAGAGGTAAGGTTTATGAAGTTTCGCCTGCTCGTATCAATGATCTGTTTGGAATTCCGGAGGTTGACGATGTTCAAAGCCGGATTCAAGTTGCTGCTGTCATGTCGGATGGGATGACCTCGTTCCTGAGTGGTGGTTCTGTCCTCAAATGGTCGTCTCTGAATTTTGGTTTGTTCACTGATGATAACAAGGAGCTGTATCGTATATACTGTCGAAATTGGCTACCTTCCAAGAATTCTGGTTATATGCATCCTGGCAGGTCAATGGTTGTATACAAGATTGTGCATAAGGTTGGTTTCAATGTTGGTCAGATGGTATTTGATCACATTGTTGGACATGCAAAGACTCCGGAGTCGAAGTTCTATCATCCGTTTCCTAGACTGATCACTTGGTTGCTCTTTGGTACTCAGTCAGTTTCTCCTCAGCCTCCGGTTCAACAAGAGCCTGTTTTGGAGACTCCTGCTTCGGTTCCTGCTCGGACTGCTAAACATGTCAGAACCTCGAAAAGGTTGAAGTCAGAGGATTGTGTTGCTGAACCTTCTCGGTCACATGGACGGTCAAAGCCAAAGGCAGGACATCAGTCCTTTGGATCAGTGACAGGGTTACGCAAGGTTGTCAAGCTGGCTATTCAGCTTCTTGAGGCCGCTTTGGCTACATGTAAGTGTTTTCTCACTGTCTGGTTATATTAAATCGTTTGATTTTTGACATGATATCATGTAAGCAGGGGAGATAAGGATCCAGATGAGACTGAATCAGATTAAAGCATGGGTGTTTAGGGAGAAGCTGTTGTTTAGGGGGAGATCAGTAGCTGCTTACTGCTTTATTTTTATTTTGTTTAGTATTAAGATCTGAACTCTGTTTCAAAGTCTCTGGTTGTGCTATTTTGAACAATGGTGTTTATTTTCGGATAATTTTATAATATTTTGAGTTCAAGTTAGCTTTTGCATTTTTTGGTAGATCAGTATATTTGAGATGCAGGTTTGGAAACAGAGCATTGGAGCAAATCAGGAAGCTGATGCGAACAAAGGACTGAAAGCTGAAGATCATGACTAGCAGTTATACTAGAAGAACAATATGCGATTAAAGAGGAAGATCTTGAAAAAGGATAAATCATGAAGATATTATCAAAGGAAGTATCTAACAAGAAGATATCGAAGGAGAGAAGATCTCTTGAAGATATTGTTGTTAGGATAAGATTTGTTGTATAACAAATTAGGGTTTGGGATTACGAGTATATAAAGGGTCTAAAATGATTAGTGGGGACTAACACTTTAGAACTTTACTTGTCTTAGTTAAGAGCGGCAGTCAAATCAGAAAAATGTTCTTGTGGTGAGTGTTCTAGATCTTGAGTAAGCGAGTTGTAATACGGGTAGGCTTAGGAAAGATCTGTTTAGTTTATTAAACGTTTAAGGTGACAATCAAGGTGTGTCTTGGATTGTGTAAAACCTGTTTGGGTTTAGTTTTGTAAGAAGAGTTAAGCAAACGTTGTTTAATAAAGAGTGGTTGTTTATGTTAAAACAGATTGTTGAGTGATTTACTATTCTCTATACACTAACAATACATACCTCTTAGTTCTTCTTTCATCTTGTCATGAAAATACCTTAGCAATGTGCTTTCTTTGATAATGCTGAACTTTATAGCCTATATGGCGCCAAAATCTGGTCCAACTGAGATTTTTCTTTCACCAAATTCAGTACAAGAAAGGAGGCTTATTTCCAACCACCAATACTAGTCGGAAATAATGGTAGAAAATTTTTTCAAAGAAATTTCGACCAATTTCCAAATAATTCAACTATTGGTTTAAGTATATGGTCAAACAATTTCCAGGAACACCTCCAAGCAAATTTAGATCTAACTAATTTTATAAATATGTTGTTCTTTTAGTTTTATTTAGATATTAAAATTTGTATTTTAGTTAAACAATTTGATGTTTAATATAATGTTTTCATTTTTATATTTCTTATTATAATAGATTTTTTTTTTAATTTAACAATTATTAGTTTAAATTTATTTTCTATTATTTATTTAAACAATAAAAGTGGTCAGAAAGTCGTCGGAATAGTTTCCTACTAAGAGGAGATTTGGTCATAAAGTGGCCGAAAAGTATTTCAACATTTTTCCAACCACTTTTCCGACTAATATATTAGTCGGAAAATACCGATAATTTTCTGACCAATATGCTTTTTCGATCACTTATTTCCAACCATCTTTCTTTAGTAGAAAATGAGTTGAAAAACTACAATTCCGACTAATTTCTGAAAAATTTCCGACCAATATGGTGGTCAGAATATTTTTCTAAACTTGTAATGATATGCCATCATCCCTAGTATTTCCTCCAGCTCCACCACGGTATTCTAATTGCTTTATAAGAGAAGGAGTTACAAAAAAGTTATTTCCTATGCCATCAAAGCCAGAACCATATCTTTTATGGAATCTTATAATATCTCATACTAAAAGATACAATTAGGTTTTATCTAATTATACAATGAAAATATACATCGAATCACATTGATATTGAAGGCTTGAATGCACGTACGTAGATCAAAGTTACTCTATAAAGTTTAAGGAAGCTAATACAACAAAATGTAAGATTGTTGTTGCGATATATACAAGATATTTATTGTAGATAAAGTAAAAAGATGTACAAAGAGACTAAAAGCATTGGACATCCGAAGATTTATATGAATTCTGATATGCATAAACAAACAAATCATCAAAAAACTATTGAGTTCCATTCTAAAACTCAAAATAAAAATGTATATAAACTTTTTTTTTAAGAGTATTAAATTTATGTCAGTGAATGCTAACTCTCATTGCATCCAAATATCTTAAACATGCATTTTTAGTTCAAGCCTGATAGGTTTACAAAACATAATAACATCAACTTTTGTAGACTAAGCATATTTTGCTCATCAAATATCATAAAAGTTGTTCTCCCTTCCAACACAATTATATATTACATGGTTGTATTGATTTCAATCCA
Organism: Iberis pinnata; assembly: GCA_900406425.1. NCBI lineage: Eukaryota > Viridiplantae > Streptophyta > Magnoliopsida > Brassicales > Brassicaceae > Iberis > Iberis pinnata. The sequence continues at coordinate 7,138 of OVBE01009145.1, read as the reverse complement.
CCTCTATATGAAACTTAACTCATATTTCTATTTTTGTAAAAATTCCATATCAATCTAACGTTGGCAAACTTATGACGTCAATTTTTAATTTTTTAAATGAATTAAGCGGTTCTAATGAAATAGGTTAAAAAATATAATGATTCATTAAAAAAATTAAAAACTTTCTCTATTTGCCTACAACCACTTGGAAAAATTTAAAGATACAGTATTTGTAATGATTGGGTCCATTATTTATAAGGTGGACATCCACGCAGTCAATTTTGTTCGAACACAATTGTTCAGCTTGGAGCCAACCAAATGGGATGGTCAACCTGACCTTTTGATCAGTTTTGGACATGTTCATTGAAAATGCTTTAGTCTAAGGTCCCAATCTCATTTCATCTGATTTATTTATCTGAACAGGTAGATCATAATTAATCTTTGTAAGACCCCTCTTTATCTATCAGCATTAGTTTCGCTTTCGTCCATAAACTGACTTAAATTTATAAATCATACATATAGGTTTAATAATGGGGAATTCTAAAAAATACCACTCAAAACTAGTTTTATTCCAAAAATACTACACACTCTCAAAAGTTCAAAAATACCTCATATTTTTCAAAAATATCACAAAAATGTTTTTGTTCCAAATATACCACAAAATTTAAAATAACTTTAAAACTTCAAATTTAAACTCTAAAACCCCAAAACTAATCCCTATCCATTTTAAAACTAAATCCTAAACTCTATTTAGTGAACCCAAATTTAAAATTTTAAATTCTAAACTCTTAAAAATCACTTTTTATGTTTGTGGTGTGTTTGGGACATTTGAGAGTGTGTGGTATATTTGGAACTTTTGAGAGTGTGTAGTATTTTTGGAACTTTTGAGAGTGTGTGGTATTTTTGAAATTTAAACTTCTTTTGATGGTGTTTCAAGGAATTTCCCTTTAAATAATCGTATATAGGCGAGTCAAATGTGTCTGCATCCAAAATCCTATTTTTTTCCTCTTTTTCTTTCTTCCAAAAAGGCGATGTTTGTTGATTCTAAAACTGATCTTAAGGAATGAAAAACTAAGAGAAAACCAAAGTTTATTAATTAACTTGAAGGAGAAGAAAATTTTGTGGGAATTAGAAACAAGGAGGGGGAACTGATTACATATCAATATGAAACTAATCTTCATGATAGCTACTATTCATATAAGGGTTGAATGGTGTGTGACTTGGGAAAACTCAAGCTTAAACTCACATTCACCTCTCTTGATCGTGACTTTGCTTAAGGTTCTTCTCTCTTAGTAGTTCTCACATCTTTCTGAGAACTTAACTCTTGCTAGGGCCTTGGTGAGAATATGAGCACATTGCTCACTAGTGCAAACTCAAGCTTAAAGGGTTGGATGGTGTGTGACTTGGGAAAACTCAAGCTTAAACTCACATTCACCTCTCTTGAGCGTGACTTTGCTTAAGGTTCTTCTCTCTTAGTAGTTCTCACATCTTTCTGAGAACTTAACTCTTGCTAGGGCCTTGGTGAGAATATGAGCACATTGCTCACTAGTGCAAACGAACTCCAAAATAATCTGACGTTTCTCAATACACTTGCAGATGAAATGGAAGAGAGTATCGATATGTTTGCTTCTTCCATGAAATACTGGATTCTTCATCAATGCAATCGCAGATTTGTTGTCGATGTAGAGTGTTACTGGTTTTGTCTCACTTCTGGTTAATTTTCTTAATAAACTTCTAAGCCACAATGTTTGACATGATGCCCTAGTGTTGCCATGAATTCAGCCTCACAGGAAGATAAGGCCACAGTTTCTTCTTGCTTCTGATATTTCTAAGTAATTAGATTTCTGTTGAGCTAAAATGTCATCCCTCTTGTACTCTTTCTGTCATCAAAATCACCAGATAAATCACTATCATTGAAGCCAACAAGTTCTTTAGTTCCTCGTCCTCTTTTGTACTCAATCCCATAGCTCATTGTTCCCTTTACGTAGCGGAGAATATGCTTGACCTCCTGTTCATGTAGAGTAGTGGACTTCTCCATGTAGCGACTAACCATACCCATTGCATGTGAAATATCAGGTCGGGTGTGGGTTAAGTACCTTAAACACCCGATAATACGCCTATACTCAGTGGGATTCATTGAGGTTCCTTCTACATCCTTTCCTAGTTTTAGCTTCGCCTCTATAGGATACTTTCTTGGATTGCAATACGCCATAGCAAATTGTTGCAACACCTTCTTGTCATAAGTTGTCCACTTTAAGGTGATGTATTCCTTCTTTTGATCCACCTCGATACCAAGGTAGTATGTGAGTAGTCCGAGGTTACTCATCTCAAACCCTTTCATTATTTGCGTCTTAAATTGGTGTATTCCTTCTGCACTATATTCTGTTATGTTAAGATCATCGACATACACACCAACAATAGGTAATTCTTCTCCATTTCTCCTCGTATACACCGCTTATTCTTGAGAACACTTTACAAATTCAAGACCTTTCCCAATCCTGTCAAGGTGTATATTCCATGCTCTTGCTGCTTGACATAAATCGTGGAGAGCTTTGGAAAGTTTGTATACCTTGTGTTTTTCGTCCTCAATGACAAATCCTTCAGGTTGAGCTACGTAAACTTTTTCTTCGAGATCACCTTTGGGAAATGCTGATTTGACATCTAAGTGGTGAATTTCCTATCCACGATGAGTTGCAAGAGAAATAATAAGCCTGATAGTATCGAGTCTTGCTATTTGTGCGAAGACTTCTTCAAAAGAATTTCCTTGCTTTTGTACGTATCCTTTTTCCAAAAATCTTGCTATGTGCTTAAGGATGTTTCCTTCACTGTCTTTTTTCAACTTGTACACCCACTTCAAGCCAATGGGTTTATGACCGGGTGCTAAATCGGTAAGCTCCCATGACTTATTCTTCTCGCTGGACTCCAACTCTCTTTGCATATATTTTTTCCATTCCTTTTCACTTGCAGCCTCATGAAAGTTTGTTGGCTCTTCCGTAGTGAACAATAATAGTTCATCAAGGTTTGTCTCTCAATCTATTGCATCTAAATAAATGTTAGCAAGAGAACAAAGTTTTTTGGGACCATCACCAATTGTTATCCCATATGAGCTATCTTGTTGTTGAGGTGTGATCATTGTAGATCTAGGTGTCGTTGGTGACGTCTTATGTGGGCTCGTTGCAATTTATGATTCTACCACGTTTCCATTATCTAATAAGATGCTAGAATCCATAGAATATTTGACGGGTTCACCATCATCACACCACTTCCACTTCTTATCTTCTTCGTACACGGAATCCATGCTCACATGAGCTTTATCGCATTGAGGATCATAGAACTTTTGCGCTTTGATTCCTTATTTAACGCGTAGCTAGTACACCATTTCTTGACTTCAATCATAAAGCTTCTTGAGATATGGACCTACAACTTTTACATGTGCAGTACACCCGAACACTCTAAAGTGTTCCAAATGAGGCCGTTCTCCAAACCATGCTTCTTATGGGGTGATGTTGCCGAGCGTCTTTGTTGGAAACCTGTTCAAGAGGTAAGCCGCGTGTCTTCCAGCCTCTTCCTAGAATTTTGTTGGAACTTGCATGCTCTTGAATAAACTTCTTGCAGTATTTATTAATATGTGCTTTCTCCATTCCGCCACACCGTTTTATTGTGTTGTATATGGTTCGGTGAAATGACATTCAATTCCTTCCTCTTCAAAAAATTATATAAATTTATGTGATTTGAAATCACCACCTTTATCAGTTCGTAAAGTATTTAACTAGTGTCATGACTTGTTCTCCACAAGCTTCTTGAATATTTTAAATACCTCAAAAGGTTCTCCTTTTTCCCTGACTATATACACCCACATGAAACAACTATAATCATTAACAAGTAAGAAAGATTACTTGTTATCGGTTAGTGATGTCTGGGTAAACAGACCACATAGGTCAGCGTGCACTAGCTATAGAGGCTTCTTGGATCGAAAGTTGGCATTGGATGAAAATGGTAAACTTGTTTGCTTCGCAATCATGCAACATTCACAAAATTGGTTGGATGTGTGATCTTTAGCATCCCTCTGACCATCTCCTTCTCTCCCATCATCTTGAACAGGTATAAGTTTACATGCCCAAGTCTTGCATATCATAGCCAATTTGGACTGGCTTATCTGAAGAAGTGTTGTACAAACGATTTGGTGATCTCTTCACCTTCATTAGCATTGTATTGCTTTGGTCAAATATCTTCACGAATGAATCGTCTAGCATGATTGTATTACCTTCTTCTATCATCTGACCAAGAATTATGATATTACTTTTCAAATTTTGGATGAAAAATACTTTAGTCAGTAGACACGTTGATCATCATTCTTGCACTTGAATATCATAGATCCTTGCCCTTTTATATCAACGACTGAACCATCACAAAACTTTACGTGTCCAATGATTTCTCATCGAGTTCTTGGAATTTCTCTTGATGTCCGATCATATGGTTTCTTGCTCCATTGTCAAGGTACCATATGTTAGTGTGAGCTCTTTCCTTGCCATATGCGAGTAGGTTGACTATGACCTTCTTCTCACCAAGCTCCACTGAATTAAACTTATCCTTGGTCATCCTTGGCTCATGTTTTTCACCATTGAGCATGTGATTTAACTCCTTCAATTGAAGCTCACCAAATTTGCCTATTCGTCATGTTTCTTCTGCGACACTCTGTTGAACATTGTCTGTATTTGTGACAAGCGTAACACTTTACCTTGTTGTTGTCTTTTCGATATGTCAGACCTTATTTTCTTGGTGAATAGTTGGTGCGACCTCGCCCTCGACCTCAAACTCTGCCATGACCTCGACCATCTTCATCGTTGCTGCTATGACCTGATGAGTTCGAAGAAAAATCAGTTCCTTTGTTTTTCTTCATTTTTGACATCTATTTTCCATGCACGAGTAAGAGGTTTCTTTCCTATTCTCTGTCGCCATAACCATGAAGTCACTTTTCATGGGCCTTAAGGACCAACGACCTCCTCGATTGACATGTTCTTCATGTCGCCAAATTAATCGATTGAGGTAACGATATACATGTACTGTTGTGGCATGGCTCGAAGGAGCTTCTTGACAACGGAGATCTCCTCCATTTTGTCTCCTAACGAGCGTATATCTGTCACCGTGGATGTTAGTTTTGAGGCAAAATCATTCATCAATTTGATATCCCTCATGCCAATTAACTCAAATTTTCTTTTCAGGGTCTGAACTTTTAGTTCTTTGACACCTTCTACTCCCATGTGCATTGTTCGCAACGTCTCCCTGGCTGCTTTCATGGAATCCTTCTCTACCACCATGAGAAGGACATCTTCCGGACTCTTTGATAGATGGCAGCCAAGACCATTATATATTTTTTCTCTTCTACTTCGTCGAGCTCTACGATATTCCATACTCCTTGGGCTTGTAAATTTACTCACATCTTCAACTCCCACACCATATAGTTATTTTTAATGAGTAACGGGTAATGGAACGTAAAGTTTCCTTCTGTTCCGATTGTTGTAGTTACAGTTTCTTCTCTGACGGTTTTCGACATCCTTGCTTTGTATTTTGTTGCGGTAAATTTTTGGGGTAAAATTGTATTTTGAAACTTTTTTTGGAAAAGTTGTAAATTTTTAAAACATGAAGACTAAAATACAAATTTATAAAAAAATTGAGGACCAAATTGCAAATTTTAAAATATTTAAAATTGCAAAACGAACTCTTCAACCTCTTGCTCTCTTTACCCTTTGTATGGTGTCTCTGTTTTTTTATATAAAATAAAATGTTTCTTCAATGATGATGATTTATCGTTTTTGACACCTGATTATACCAAACTGATATTTACGACATTACAAATCCGATCGTGTAATCGAATCTTGATTTTGTAGACTTAAAAAAACAACCAAAAATCAAAACAAACGCTCAAAATTTCAAATCAAGCTTTGCTAATGAATGTTGGTTCCAAAATTTTCTTAAGCAAGAAAATAAAGAAAGAAAGAAGAAGGGAGATGAAAAACTAAGAGAAAATCAAAGTTCAGTAAGTAACTTGAAGTTGGAAGAAAATATTGTGAGATAATTAGAAATGAGGAGGGAAACTCTCTATTTATAGAGATTATATATCAATGTGAAACTAATCTTCATGACGACTACTATTCATATAACGATGTGGACGATAATATACTATTCATTTGATGGCTTCAGGAAAATCAAGCTTAAACTTAAAGGAAACATAGCTTTTAATAACCGTAAGATCGATTTTCATCCCATAAAAGAGATGGTTATAAAGCCTTACAATAATAAAGCTAAAAACAGGAACCATTATGATCCACTAATCAACAATTGACAAAACAACAAGACTCGATCAACTCCTACAATTAAGTGAAATTCAAATAATAAAAACATTAATAAAGACTAAAATTTTTTCCCCTGAAACTGAAAGTCACTGCAAAGTTTCAGTTTAAATGTCTAACTTCTGAACTTTAATCATGCTCCTTAGCTTCTCAAATTTGTCCAGCTTTATAAGTTTTGTGAAGATATCCCTTGCTTGATTGTTTGTACCATCATGTATTAGTTTCATAGCTCCCTCATTCATCAAATTGTAAAAGATAATGATACCTTACATCAATGTGTTTAGTTCTTCTATGCATTATAAGATTTCTTGATAGCTTAATTGGAGAGCTATTGTCGCACATGATGTCTAGGCACTCAAAGTTTCCATCTCCCATTTCTTGTAGAATACCCTTTAGAAAAACACAGCGACATTTTGTTTATGTAGTAATGATAAGAGAAATTTTCGTTACCAATCCCCTTACTAATCTTTTGTACGATAGAAGGGTTTAATCGAATCCACGAGGACTAAAACTGCAACACCAAAGTTATAAGAACCAAACTAATCTAGAGCCAATGATGTTTAGGAGTTTTAAATCTATATTACAAAATGCAAAAGAAACAAGAAACAAAGAAACAAAACNGTCTTAAGTTCTAATCCATGATCAACCACTAAACTAACTAACACAATGTCTTGGCTAGGCCTCATTTAGCATTCAAAAGTTGGTTCCGGCATTTAATCGAACACCTTTCGGGCACAAATCATCCTAAGATATAGAAATGAGTGATTAAGTCATATCTAGCATTAAGATCACCTAATGAATGAAAATCA
>OVBE01009144.1:0-16357 GCA_900406425.1 Iberis pinnata | reverse complement strand
GTTCTTGGTGGCTGTGAAGTTGCTGCTTTTACAGATGCAGGTATCTCAATGTCATCAAGATCAATTAACGGAAGAATTATGGCCTCATATGTTGAAGCTCAAGTGCTAGTTTTATATGCCTTATCAACAAAATCACATTCTCTCATTCCAACCCTTCTTATAGCCGCTATAGCATGTGAACATGGAATTTTCATTTTGTCAAACTGCAGACACGTGCATGAATGACGCTGTAGATGAACATGGTATGTCTTCCCTAAATGTCCTCTTTCCTCATAATCTCATTGTGATGCTTCAAGAACAGACATTCCTACTGATTTCTCAAGGTGTTCTATTAACATCTTATCAACCCCCGGCGTTAATTCATTCACCAATTGATTAGCTTTCTTCCTTCTAGTACAAAACCACCTGCAAAGAATTCTTCTGATAAATTCCAACAATTNATAAATTCCAACAATGCAACGATTGGGGAATCCCTAGCAGGAAGCAAAGCATTATTAAGAGACTCAGCAATGTTGCTACTCATCAAATTGTATCTCATTCCCGGAAAATACGCTCTAGTCCAATGTGCCAAAGAGATATCCTCTAAATATTTCCAGCAATCGAAATCTATTCTTTTAATATCATCATATACTGATTTAAAATCAGAAGCCTGATATGACTCTCCAGCCCTTATGACCATATCTGATAACGATTTCTTCTTAAATTTTGCACCAACGTTTCTCCCAAGGTAAACTATACATGCTCCGTGTCCGGACTTTACGTAAAATGCCCTCAAACACTTGTATATAGATGCATGTCTGTCCGATACAAATACCAAATTTGAAGTGTCCATCACAATTGCACTTAATTTCTCAAAAAAACCAGCTCCAAGATGCATCGTTCTCACTGTCTACCACAGCAAACGCAAGTGGAAAAATTTGAAAATTTGAATCTTGAGCACTTGCAGTTAGCAGTGTCCCTTTGTACTTACCATGGAGATGTGTCCCATCTAAAACTATGACTTTTCTTAAATGCACTAGACCTGAAAGTGAAGCACATAAAGAGACAAAAACAATTTGAAACGATTCACACCTTCTTTGTCTGCTTCTGTTTTTAGATGGGCAATTGTTCCACAATTAGAATGCTGAAGGACATGGAGATACAGAGGGAGCATTTCATATGATTTCTCTTCGGTCCCTTGAGCTTCGCTATTGCAAGCTCTCTTGCCTTCCAACATTTCCCATATGTTGAATCAATGTTGTGCTCAACAAACACCATTCCTGGAAGATCTCTTGCACGTGGTCCACTTGTCATGCTCCCATATGTGCTTCTCATAAGTGCAGCCACAACCTTAGATGTCGCGTGTTTATTGTACTGGCCCCTTGACTCAATCGTGCATGTGTGTGTCAAGTTTAGCTTTCGAACGTCATACACCTTTGAGTCTTGCTTTTGGACGGCGTATACACGCCGATTACAAGTTTTGTCAATACATGACATTGTCGTCTCACATTTAGCATGCCTACTTATCCTGAAACGAAATAGTTTTTTAATTGCATAAATAGCCATACCGATCTTGAAATCTTCCTTGTTTTTATAAACTCGGACTTTGTAAAGAGAACTTTCTTCTTTGTTAAAATCAACATGAAGTCGCGTATCTCCAGGTCGGGCTAGAGTATGCACCATAGGCTCAACGTCATCAAATCCATAAATATTACTATCACTAAAAGTTATTGTACACTTCTCAATAGCAATAAAAACCTCAGATCTTCTCACCAGAGGTGTATCTACAAAATCATCATTATCACAAACTCCTACAACTTCCTCTTCCACATTCTCTTCGTTTATTAGGTTCGTCCAATAATCGTATTCATAATCTTCATCACTTCCTTCGCCATCGTCACAGTAATCACCTTCATTGTTGTCTGATGCCTCATAAGTTTCCTCATCCCCTTGATTCACGAGTTCAACATTCTCTTCGCCTTCATTCCTGCATGCACATGAATCGTCCTCGTTCATAAGTACACCATCATCATTCACGACCACTACAATCTGTTGGCTACAACATGCACGTGAATAATCCTCGTTCACATGTACACCATCATCATTCACGACCACTACATTTTGTTCACTCCTGAGCACTATATTCTGTTCACCTGCTATGGCTTGTGCTTCATGAGCGTCCATCAAAGTTGTCAATGCCTCGTCATCAATAAGACTTCCAATATCCGCCTCCACAGAACTTTGACTTTCATTACCCATATAACCAACTTTCACAACCATGTCTGCGGCTTCACCTAAAAATTTCCAACATACCATTGACTTGTTCTCTAAAGGAAGCAAACAGGTTTATAGTTTTCTGCAGCTTGTGACATGTCATAAACCTTTGCATAGCTAAATCTGAATTAATGATAACTCGTTTACCCAATTCAACGCTTTTATCAAAATAAGTTATTTCCACGTCCACTGTGGCTGTTAAATTGTACTCCTCCTTCACTGCTTTCTCTAAATCTACAAAAGTTGTCAATTTCACAATCTCAATTGATCTTGCAAGTCTAGATTTATCCAACTTAAAATCCCAAACTCTATTGTTGTATATTATCCATCTACCAGCCGTGATTATCATTGTTCTCAAGTCTCCAAAATCTGTAAGATATACAAAGCATGTTTTAGTCATATTGTTTGATTATACAATTACAGACAATTATATCATCATACAACATACAAAGCATGAACCTTTAGTTTCAACATTATATGTCATTCTCTCACTGCTTCTTGGAGATGAGCTGTGGCTATCTCTACCATTCATCGTTTAGGTGTTGGTAGAAAAAAAAATAAACGAAGAAATAGGTCGATGAAGGAATTTTGTGCGTAAAGAAATGTGACTCATTAGGTAAGTCAAATCAACACCCATCTAAAGGAAATTTGTACGTAAAGGTAAATTTCCTTTTTTTTTGTTTTACAAAATAAAAATTTAAATGAAAGACAATTAAAAAGAAAAGAATACAACTTCTTATTGTTTTATTAATCTAAGAGTTTTTTAGTCATTAAATATTGTAGGAAATCAACAAAATACCTATTAACCAAATAAAAAAAACAAAAGGTACGTAATTCTCTATTATCTTTAACCTTTGTATTTATTTTTGAGAAAAAATAATTCTTTTATTCTTGCTGGATCCTTTGATTCATTGGTTTCAGTCGGATCAAAAGATCCATTAATATATATTTGGTGAATCGCATCGAGTCCATATTCATTGAGCCAAGCTTTTGGACCTTCAGATTTGTTCATGCCAGATCTTGGATCAGATTACATTTGAACAAAACCTAATTTTGACCAATGCACCAAATACCATACCAATATAAACCGGTTTTTGGTTACTATATGATACAAAAGATTAACATATTCCATCTACATTGATTAGATCCATATGATACAAACATCAACTAGCAATACATACAAACTTAAGACCCTAAAGCAAACTACACAACAAACAAGACACCAAAATGCATTACTTCTAACTTACACTAGCATTTACCTTATTCAAGAACTCATCTCATCAGATGATATTATCCACTTTTCTTACTTCTTTTTTGGCATCATCTCTCTAATCATCATCAGAAATTTCAATATATATGTCAACATCATTATGATCTTTAATATTTGCTTCTTGATCAGAGCTTTGCATAGGGTCTGAACTTGGTGACAAATCAGAGCCAGAGGTTTTAGCATGACCACCTGGAAAGGCTAATGGAAACAGAGTCCATGTAACAAAGTAAACGCTTTCGTCATTACTCTTTATCTGTGGCTTTTGCGTTTTAACCGCTTCAAACGTTCTCCTACAATTTTGACACTTTAATGCACATTCTTCGTAACCATTAGGATATTCAAAAAGTGTGAAACAGTACGGACAAGCTGTCCAGAAGCTTGTAGCCGTATGATTCTTCAATGGCGAAGAAACAGAGTAAACGCTTTCGCCATTGGAATCTATATCTATTGGTGGCGTTTGCGTTTCAACCGCTTCAAACGTTCTTCTACAATTTTGACACTTCAATGCACATTCTTCGTAACCTTTAGGATACTCAAAAAGTGTGAAACAGTACGGACAAAGAGTCCAAAAGCTCGTAGCGATATGATTCTCCGATTTCTCATCTTGGCTCTGCAATGGCGAATCTTGTCGCGACTGAAATTGCTCAGATTGGGAATGGGTTTGACTGATTTGACTCATCTTTAACTCTTGATCGTAGATTGGTTTCTTCTGAGGATCAGAGAGGACGAACCAAGCATCAGAGACGAGCTTAAGCGCTTGATCGGAGAAAGGAAGACGATTAACTTTGGGATTAAGGAGAAGAGCGAGTCTACGGAACTGAATCGCGACTTGTTCAGTGTTTTGAGTTAAAGGGTCGAGTCGGAGCACTGCATACCAGTTTGGTAATTTTGAGTCTCCGATGGTGGATTCTCCGGCGAGGAGAGTTTCGGAGATTGCGAGGATAGAATCTGCTGCATCTGCTCGAGATGGATCGGCTTTGCATGCGCGGATCGCAAATGTCTTTGCTTTATGAAAGTCACCGGAGGCTAAACACTTCTCCGATGAAACTAGCCACTGGTCCGCCTCCACTCTGTTACCATCCATATCTCTGCTTCCCCTTTTCTTTTCTTTTCTTTACTAATGAACCAACATAAATTTGTATTATTTCCCTTTTTCTTTGTATTATACTCGATATTCTATATAATAATAGCAATTCTTATAAAATTATGAAAAAAATTTTTACTCTATTGTTGCAACTTTTGAAGTTGAATTTTTTTGAGCTTAATTATAATTTTTGGAGTCTACTTGGCAACTCCATAATTTATTTTTAAACACTCTAGAAATATATTCTTTTAAGTTTTACATTTTGATGCAATTACTGTAGTTTTTTTCCTTTTTAACTTATAATTTCAATTAAAATTCACTCAAATAAGATAAGTTAAACCGCTAGTTATATTATATTTATTTTAAATGTTGTTTTCTACTTTTATTATTTTTATTTTAATTTTGATAAAAGGTAAAATAAATAACTATATAATATAAAACTAACAATAATTATTTTTGTATATATGTTATGATTTAAAATTTTAAAGTTATACATATATTATTCAATTCAGTTAAAAAATAGAATTATATATAAAAAATCTCACATCTTGCAAAAATAATTAAAAAACAAAAAATTATTATGAATACATTAGTATAATAATAAATTATAATAATCAAAATTCTGATTTATAGACATCTCACTTAAATTTTTTATTTAATTTATTTCAAATTTTTATTTAAATTGAATAACTAAAACAAACATAAAAACAAATGAAATATTTTAAGGTGAAATATAAATGTGATAAATGCTTCATACAAAAAATAGCATAATATTCTAATTTGACTTTTTAAAAATATATTATATTTATGAAGTTTTAAAAATATTTTATTAGTGAAGTTGACACAACAACTTTAAAAAAAGTTCCATTAAGACTTATTACTGGTCTACAACTACCTCTCCAGCACATACGAATGTTTTCAAAACACACATAAAAGCGGTTGAAAACATCTTCTCCAACAGCATTAGTAGAGCATTCAACAATAGCAGTAGATCAGGGGTTCGATGCTCTTATCTCTTCAATGTAACCCCTAATATGAGCATATTGGGTTGCATATTCCTTATCAAGCATTCTTAATGCAATTGATCTTTCTCTTTTACATTGACCTTTAGAACTCACTAATTTCCACTTATCTTTAATGTGGTTTTGGATATCAAGGGACATGAAATTTGGTTGTACCCGAATCTTATCCAAAAATAACCTTGCAATCACACCACTTTTAAGCATCTTGCATCTTCCATTAGCTACACAACTATGCCATGGATATGTTGTCTTCACAATCTACATTTGAGAAGGCTCATCCCAGACACAATACACTTTCCATTTGCATTTTTCATTAATGCCACAATGGAATTCCAGTTTTGTTTTGTCCCATTTTTCTTGTTGTATATTGTTACATGTACTCAAAGCATATTCAAGCATAGCCTCTTTGAACTCTACCCCATTGAAGAAAGTCTTACCAAGCCCTATCTTATCATCACTATGCCTTCGGACTCTCCTTTGTCTCGTAATCAAAGGATCCTCATCTTCATCAGAGCTATCCGGTATTTCTCTACGTCTCATGTAAGGCTCATCAACAAACCTTCCAACTGTTTCATTAACATCAAAATCAAAGCGCTCCAACTCATCTTCTTCATCATCAACAATCACGTTTTCTGAACAAGGTTCTGCTTCTGCTTCTGATTCGTCTTCAAAATATGAGTCACTCTCCTTACAGTTATGGTTATCATCCATGAAATTTTCACTAACCACATAAAAGTAGAGACCAAATGTTAACAAAGAACCCGAGACCACATTATGACCCTAATCGACCATAAATCATCAAATGAACAAGCTAAATGCTAAATCTTCTTTACCTAGCATAAAAAGGTTCTCTCCTCGGCTCCATACGCGGTTGTTTTGACGAATCACCACCAGCTTCACTCCGACCGGCGAAGGAGCTTATATCACCTCGGAGGCTGTTTTGACGAGTCACTTTCCCTTCACCTCGTCACCAATGAACACTTCGTTTAAGTCTTACCATTCTCGAACACGAGATTTCCTTATGAGATTTTGATTTTGATGAACCCTAATTCGATTTTGATATGTTGTTTTCTGATATAGGGTTATATCGATGCTCTTCAACACTTTGTTTTTATTTTATTTTTAATTTTAGCTTAATGTGAAAGACTCTAAATGAAAGGGAGGTATCAGCTTGGGCTTGGGTAAAAAAGTTGGGATTTTGGTTACAAATCGGGTCGAAATATGTAATCGGGTTAGAAATCAGATATTTTAGAAACTCGGGTAAGCCTTAAACGCAATTAAGTTAAACGCGATTTCTTGGTTAATTAGGGTTAATCCGGTTTTCCGTAAAATGTGTAAAATTAAAGGATTTACAAAGTCTGTGGAGCAATCTAAATAGACAAATTTTTGTGACGTAAAATAGAGAGACAAAAATATAAGAGGAAAAATGCGGAATGACAATAGTTCAGGAGGAAAATTCGTCGATCCTAAAAAAATAATCAAATTTAAATTTGTAATATTTAAAATTTTAATTAGTTTATTATATTAGTGAAATATACAAAGATTAATCATACATCTTATGTCCATTTTAAATGTATCGTTAAAATGCATTCTATCAATGAACACCATTTCTTTTGATGATAAAACAATCGCATATAAAAATGATGAATAACGAAGCTATGAAAACTACGTAAGAAAACTTAATTTTAAAAGCCACCTACATGATTATAGGAAAAAGAACTTCCAAAGACAAAATATTTTCTTTCCTTATAAAAGATCCTCTAAATTGATAATAAATTTAAATGAGTATTTAAATAAAAACATAATATTTGTTTTTAAAAAACAGAAGAAATTTTGGCATAAATTTGTTTCAGGTAAAAGAAACCCAAAAAGTACTTAACTAACAAATACAACAACACAAAGTACCCTATAACTTGTTAAAAAAGTAAAAATATCCTAATTGTTAAAATACTCTTATATAAATCCTCCAATGTTTTAATGTAAAATCCCCTCTAATATCATATTATTTTTGTATTCTTGCGGTGAATATCATGTTAGCTAATCTACAAAAAATGTCATAACATAAAAATGAAAAATGACCATTTCACTCTCGCACATAAATGATACCACCGGCTCCATTTTTATCGATTAAGGTAAAAATCTTCCACCTTTCATCGAGAAAATAAAAATCTTGCGTGTGAGACATATTCTCACTTTTACATCAATAAATTTGCCTTCTTATTCTTTTTTTTTCTTATTCTTCATCCGCCATTGTCGAGTATTAAGAAACTCGAAAAAGAAGAAAATGTCTGCCGAAAAAGGCCTTAGAAGATCAAGTCGGCTAAGAGAAGCAGCATCGCATACCGGAACAGATGACATGCAAGTTCACCGCCGAGGTCCAGCGGCGCATGTTGCCGATCTTCTACAAAAAAAAACTGTATCAGACGGATTGTTATCCTCCTAATGGATGTATAAACTCGTATTCAAGACCAGAGTATTTAGTGGAGTTAGTAGAAGCCCTAGAAGGAATTGCGGATTTGAACTACCTTAGATCTTCGTGCTTTGGGTCGTTGTTTAATCTACCAGTTCGGAAGTTATCTCACTCGGGGAAGCTCATCCACCAAACATTATGTTGTTCATTGTGTACGGAGAAAGGATACGAGATGTGGTGCGTATTTGGTGGACAACCTATTCGTTTTTCACTTAGAGAATTCAGCATCTTGATTGGTCTATGGTGTGGACCGTATTCTCCTGCTGCAACAATTTGCAAGATGCAAACTCCTTTGAATCCAAAAAACCTTATTGGAACACTTTAACTTCGGACAGGACCACGGTGGTGAGCATCAAAGAGATTATGGAATAGCTTATGGAAGACAAAACGATGCCTCCGGGGAAGAGAATGAAAGGGTGGAGAAGGCTGCGTCTTGATATGATTGTAATAGTTGAAGGGATCTTGTTATGCTATGATAAACACAAGTTTTCCTAAGCAAATATTTAAGCAAATAACTTAAGTCTGTTATGTCATTATAGCACTTAAGAAGCAATCCAAATTCAGGAAGTTCAACACACTAATCATATATGAATCTTATCTAGTCTAAGCCATTAAGAAAGTCAACAAAAGTCAACATAAATGCAAAAGTCATTTGAAATCAACAAAAGTCAACAGAATTTTAAAATCAAATTTCAAAGATAAAATGGCTAAGAAAATGGCATAGGTTATTGATTTGGTTAATTAAGTAAATTTCCATGATGTTCAATACTAACTATTAAGCTAATCATTGGTCTAAGCCATAAATAGACTAATCCATTCTCATGACACTAATACTTTCTCTAATCATGCAATCAAGACAATCTCTTGGATAATTACACTAATAAGATACAATAAACTATAATTCATGATTAACCACTAAACTAACTAACACAAATCTCTTTAGTTATGCCTCATTTAGCAAGCAGTAATTGGTTCAAGTATTTCATCGAACACCTTTCGGGCACAACTCAGCCTATAATCTAGATTCAATTGATCAAGCTAAACCTAGCATTAAGAACATCATCTACTTGAGGATTAATGAAAACTAACCCTAAAAATCATGATACATTACATAATCAACATAATCTACCTAACCATTTGCTTAAAAGGGAACTACTCACTATCCATTGGATAAACACCAAATCCAAGAATAGAAATGTGTTTAGCCATAGATAGGAGAAGATTTTGAAGAAAAGAAACAATTAAAAGAAACAAATCAAACTCAAATAAGCAAAAGATCAAAATTTTTGCAAAGTTGTTCTTAGGAAAATTAAAGACAAAGCATAAGATACCTAAAAATTAGGTAAAAAGTTTAAATAGTATTCTAAAAAGGCATTGGATTAACCCATAAATATTTGGGTTAACCCAATTAAAGTTGGGTTTAAACCAAAAAGGATAAGTCCAAGGTTGACTTTTCAGCTCGTATCAGTTTGGGCCGATCGATGCCCCAAACCGATATTGGATTTCTTCGTGTGTACCGGTTCGAGCAAACTGGTACACTATACTGGTGCTTAGTCCCTGGCCATTTTTCGCTGATCGTACCGGTCTAGCCAGACTGGTACATTAAACTGCTACTGCTCTGTCTAAACTGGTACTTTAAACCGGTATACCTCTGTTTTTTCATCTTTTTGCATCTTTTAAGCTCCTTCGATCCCCGTTTCCAGTTCTTCCGCTTCTAACACATGTAGAAATGAAATGCAAATGCAAATACATGCTAACTAACATAAATGCACATGAATCTAACTAGAATGAATGCAAATCAAGAGTAAAAATGTGCTAAAAATATAATATATCATGCAACAAACATCCCATTCGCGCTTCCATGGAGGTTTTAGAAATGGTGAAGGACTTAGAAGCGTTTGAAGCAACAAATATGAATCATTGAAAGAGCTTATAACTAAGCTAAAAAAATCTCACACTGCTACACATGTGTTCACATTTGCGTTCTAATTGTTGGTGTTCAAGGCTATTCCCGAGTTTGCGAGGGTTCTACCCGAGTCAGAGGATGAACGAATATTTATGGACGAGTCAATTGTGAACTTCAACAATTCAAGGTCATTTCACAATTCAAAAATATTGGAAATAAAGAACCTAAATAACATAAGTCTTGGCATTGTTTTAGTTTGTAGCTTTTGTTGTCCACATATGTGATTTGCAAGGATCAGTGGATATCTTATTTTCTATGTGTAGCTTCGAATACAAAATATTTTATCGACGGATGATAATAGGTACGACCATGTCAACGAATGGCTTGATGAAATTGAAGATCCATCCGTAGTATACTTACAAGGTCTAATTGCTCAACATTTCATGTTCGTAAGAAATATGTGGAAATGAGGCTATGAAAAATGGCCCCAAATTATGATAGACAATGATCATAACGANGGGGAAGGGGGGGGGGGGGGGGGGGGGGGTAAAGAAATTGGTGGACATAGACGAACTCTTTTAGACATGTTATATGTTGTTCATAAAATAGAACGAATGAATGCGGTACAAGCTAAAGAAATCAGAATTTTGTGTGCAACTAAAATAAAAATTGTTTGCACAAGAGAAGGCTAGTTTGAAGGATGAAGTGGTAGATGAGATAATCAGTGACTTGCGTGATCCAAGCAAAATGAAAGGATACACGTCTCCAAAAGGACAGCGAATACACGTCTCCAAAAGGACAGCGGATACACGTCCACGTCCACCTAATTTGGCAAATTCTAGCCAACCAGTTGACAAGATGGCACTGGATAGTCATGGTGGGAAAGCAGGGTTCGGTGAGTCAAGCATGCCAAAATGGTCTGACTATGTGGGCGTACAGAAAATTCTCTCTCAAATAGTTCAAACCCATGGCGAGGCTCTCAATGTAAATATTTCTTGTTGTTTCTTTAACATTTTTATGAATCTACAAAATAGTGAATGTTGTCTATGAACAGGAGGTGGAGAGAGGGGGGTGAACATTGGATTATCAACCCCCTCACAAATCGCACGTCCATTACCAAACTTGTCAAAAGAAAAGGCATGTGCTAATATAGATGTATACTAAAATGTGAATGGCTGGAAACCGTTGAGTAATGATTAATGCCTGATTTAATTTAGGTGCCAGATGTGGATGAATATATTGGAGTAGAAGAAGAATCGGAAGGAGACGATATTGACCAACAAAATTTGGACACTGAAAAGGTTGTTTCATTATGTCCACCCAAAATTAACACATTGTTTTCTCTTCTACTTGTTAACATACATTTTTGTTGTTGTTTCCAGTGTGTTGGTAAATTTAACAGTGAGGAAGTACCAAGCGGAGATGAACTAAGTGATGAAAAGGTGAAAATCATCTATATTGGACAACCAATGGTGGACGAATACATGTTATGTCCATATTTATATATATTCATTTTTCTTTGTGAACATACGGAGATGTTAATACATCAGAGCAGAGTCATAGAACCAAATAGAGGAGGAGTTTGAGCACAATGAATAGGATGTAGTAAGTAGTGAATATGTTAAGTTAATTTTAGTACAGTGGACATTAAGATTTTTTTATTATGGATTAGGGAACCAACTCTAATCTGGATTGGGGGGGGGGTGAAAATTTTTAGCCAGATGAACTAGACATAAGCAAAGCATCACAAAAACGTCGTGGGAAAAGGCCCCAAGTTGCAGACGAGGACGATTTGATTCCAGTCCATGGCATGTCCAAGAAGAGGCGAAAAAATGGTCAGGAGGGTACGGATAGTTTCCCACATAGAGGGATTCTATAAAGAATCCAGTTCATCCATCATTGGAAATATTAGAAGAAGATTTGAAGCAAAAATTCCTTTTAGAGCTAAACGCATATAGATGATAGTATGTTTCCCGTCCACAACACCTTCATATATAGATAGTAGGCAAATGTAGATCTAAGTAATGAGTAACTAAAGTTTATATGACATGTTGTCTACCAGAGAATATATCATCGATGGACATGCAGTTAAGAGGTCCTTCTTCAAGGAGATTTACAAACCGAAACAGTGGTTAGAGTCTCATGAAAGAAAATTTCTCGCTTTGAAAAATATATAAATGAAATTATTTGATGTCTCAATTTTTTCATTACTCTTCTTATAGCACATGGATGCACTATTACGTCTAATTTGGAGGAAATTGGGGTATCGTTTGATGCAAAAGAGGGTTACAATAATGGATCTATGGTTCGTCCAAATTCTTTGTCTCGATTACAATTATTTCAAGAGGTCTAAAAGCAAATGATTAGGTCTTGGAATAGCACAATAAGGAACTATGTTCGTGGTATTGTCCCTAGTAGATACAACAACCTTGCATGGTATTCAGTGGTGGACACTCTATATGCTCCTATGAACTGGGGCACGAACACTGGGTCGCACTTGTAATAGATTTTATCAATGGAAAGATTACCGTTCTCAATCCTTTGCACATCAAAACTAACGTAAGAAAAATGGGTCTATCATGAAACCGGTTGTGGACATGCTGCCCACTACAATAAGCCAGTTTGTGACTCTGAACTCGTCCACAGTGCAACTACCGACAATTTTTGTCTATGATAGGATCGCAGTTGTTTTTCAGAATGAACGCTCTAGAGATTGTGGTTCTCTACCGGTGAAGTTAAAGGAGCTTCACTTTGAAGAGGCACAACTGCTCGACATATCCAAAGAGATGGTAAATACCACTCGAATGAAGTATGATTTCAAGCTATATGAAGAATTCATTTTCAAACTACACGAGTAAGCATGTATATTGTGAGGAAGGAACACTTTTTTGGATCTTATAATCCGGGTAGTAATCATGTTTCATATCTAGACACTTTTTAAAGATGATATCGGTCAATTGTTTTGGATGCTTTGGAATGTTAATTGCAAATATTTTGTCCACATGGTAGGAAAAGATTGTTTCGATTACATTTGTTCAAATATATCCAACACACACAATATGTCCACATTACTCAATTTTTGTCCACCAACTATAATTTATGTTTGTTTTTTGCATTTAGATCTGGTACGACAACAAATATCCCTCTTATGTCCATTTAATTTTAAACCAACACATAACTATCTCCCCCAACAATTTTAAACCAACACTTAATCCCATGATTAGTGGAACACACTATAGAAAATCGCACAACACATACGATTTCCACATAATATTACATATGTCAACCAAATCATTAATTTTAAAACGTCCACCGAACTATCTCCCCCAAAATACGTCCATTGTAAACGAAGCGCATGTCCACCAAACTATTTCTTCACCACTTTATATTGGATTTTTGTAGGTCGCTCGGTTGTGACCAATTCATCCACAACTCGTGCACTTGTTCTGTCCACCATGCAGCCCTCTGGATACCTGATGTTATGTCCATGTTACAACGTTATATATACAGTTGTAACTCTATATTAGTTTAAACAGTATACTTTAAAACACTTTACTTACGGGACACTCTCCTTGAGATGGGATTCATTGTGTTCGAGGTCTCCCTGACCCTCTTTTTATTTAGGCGGGTTAGTTGTAACTTCCCGTACTACTTTTGGAATATATGTGTCCTTCTCTTTTGCTGGAGGAAAAATGTTTTCGGTCCACAACTCCCTCCAAACTTCTACAGTATAGCATTCTCCTACAAGAGAGTACACATCTACGTTTCTTATCCTAATTGTAGCCAAAGTATGACAACATGACACTAACAATACGTCAAAAACATGCATGTGCAAGTTCTTTTAAGTAGGTTGACCGTGAAAATCATTCCAGTTCCATCATTGACATGATACACCCATTCGTTTGATGCAATAACTGTACAATTGATGGCTTCTCGACAGTGTTTTTTTCAGCATGTTTTCAATCCGTGGTGTACAGCGTGTTGAGGTATTTCTTGCTGCTTCCTGTCTAGTGCAAAACTACCCGCATTAACTTCGTCCTATTTGATTCCACCATAAGAGCAATGGGTAATTCCAAGACCCTATGCAGTGTTGCTTTCAAAGACTCTGATATATTGCTACTTATTAAATTATATCGCATACTAGGGAAGTAAGCTAGTGTCCAATGAGGTAATCCTATGTCAGTCAGATATTGTGCACAACTAGCGTTACATTTCTCAATTTCATCAAACCAATACCTTAAATATCCTAATGTATAAGCTCGTGCTACATCTAAGACCATTGAAGCAAGGCCTTCACACTTAAACATATGCTTAACATTCCTAAATATATGCACAAAACACGCCCCATGTTGGGCTAATGGATAAACTATTTTCAAACCTGCATAAATCGTCCCGTGTCTATCTGATACAAACGCCAAATCGTGCTCGTCCACAACAAACTCAGATAACTGTGTGAAAAATCAAGTCCACCCTGATGTATTCTCTCCATCGATTACTCCAAATGCCAAAGGGAATATCTGATAGTTCCCATCTTGTCCACTAGCTGTAACCAAACAACTTTGGTATTTTCCTTTCGTATGTGTCCCATATATGATCATTATCTTTCACAAATACTTATATCCGGCTATTGAAGCACCGAAAGCAAAGAAAAGATACTTAAACAAACTCCTCCCTTCAACCGTCTTCACCGTTTCTGTTTTGGCAATTGTCCTTGGGTTTGTGATTTTCAAGAGATGCAAATAAGTTTCTAGGCCTTTATAACCGTCTTCCTCGTTTCCATGAGCTTTTTTCATCGCTGAATCTTTTGTACGCCAATCTTTTTTATATGATATGGTCACATTGAAATCAGAAAAAATCATTTGTGGTACTTCGTATGCCTGAGGACTTGTATGTTTGTGTGCGTATTTTCCCTTCAATAACCTCCCAAGTATTGGGATTGTAGCTTTTCTTCCATATTGATATTTTGATGCTACATCACATGTATGCCTAAGTGTAGCTGTCCTGATTTCCAAAGTTTCTATATTTGAATGTTTTATGGCATAAACCCTCTACTTACATTTCGAATCACCACAAATGACAATAACCCTTTTCTTATCAGACGATCTCACTTTAAAGTTAAAGAACCTCTTTATGGAGTGCATAGATAGTGCATTATGTAGCTCCTTCTTGTGTTTAAAAACCATTCCTACTTGGATTGAATGTCCTGAGTAATGTAGATTCATATGTGATTTGTTTGTTCGCAACAACCTTACATTGTCTCTGAATGGTAGATCATCATTCATCATAACAGAATCATCACCCTAAAGATGGTCAGGGTTACATAAACAACTATGTACATCCTCCCGTTGTTTATGTCCATGAGTCGTTCTACGTCCATAAATACATTGGCATGCTGAACATTGTCCATCGTCCACTATGTCCACTGGTCGACCATAGTGGGACCAGTGGTTGTGTTCTCCACCAACAATTAAGACATCAGCCTGATGATTTACATTGACGTCACTTGGTTCATCTTGCAAACGATGTTCCTCCTCCCGCTGTTTATGTCTAGGACCCTTTCTACGACCATAAGCGCATTGGCCTGTTGAACGTTTTCCATCGTCCACTATGTCCACTGGTCCCCGAGATTCGTAATTTTTTCCACCAACTGCATTATAGGTGACAATTTCCGATGTCTGTGTCCATCACTAATACCCTTCTGGTTGTGTTCTCTACCCACAATTACGACATCGGCTGGATGTCTTACATCTACTTCACTTGGTCCATTCTGCAAACGATGTCCATCCTCATGTTGCTTATGTCCATCAGCTATTCTACATCCATAGCCGCATTGACTTGCTGAACCTTTTCCATCGTCCATCAACACCGCATTGCTCATATCAACTTTGTCCACAATATCGACACTTTCACAAAAATTTTCATCTCCTACATTGAGACCCTTCACGGTTGAGCCCTTTGTCGAGAGAAGCCTGCTTACACATTTCTGGGCAGCCTCCAGTACATTAGCACAAACATTACCATGAATCGTGGTCTTGAAATCTTCCATCCGGTCCACACCAACCTTTTTTGTTGTTGTTAAAAACATATTCAGTCCACCTTGCTCCAATCTTGTCTTTTATGGTAGTTTGAAAATCATGTATCGCACTCAACCCTAATCGGTAGTGGTGTTCTCCCCAATGTCAATGCTACACCCGACCCTTGTCAACAAAAGCTCAAGTAGATATTTTCTTCATTTTCTACCCAAAACGCTGCTCTTACCTTGATCTAAAATGCACACATTTGACATTTTTGTGCTTTGTGATGTCTCTGAATTTTAGCAGTTTTTAGAAGTCATTTACTCTTATTTTAGGAT
>OVBE01009143.1:0-16359 GCA_900406425.1 Iberis pinnata | reverse complement strand
GTGCATTCTGGTCTCTATGGATTCGATACCCTTTACTGTGCTACTTTGAACTGTTCTTTGCAGTACTAGTTTAGGATTAAGCTCTAAGCCTATCAGAGAGATTACACATCCTTATAATGCAAAAGTTTGGCGGCTTTTTCAGTCTACTTATCCAGATTTTGCATGCGAGACAAGAAACGATTATCTTAGATTAAGTACAAATGGATTCAGCCCATTCGGGAAACACAGTATACAGTATTCTCTATGGCCGGCCATCGTGACAACTTAAAATTTGCCACCATCTTTGTGTATGAACCGAGAGCTAGAACATCTGAAACGATCACTTGACGTATTTTTGCAACCACTGATAAATGAGTTGCAGACATTATGGAAACATGGGGAACATGTGTATGATGTGTCTTTACAACAAAATTTTAGGATGAGTGCGGTTCTTATGTGGACAATAAGCGATTTTCCAACGTATGGCATGTTATCAGGGTGGAAAACTCACGGGAAACTAGCATGTCCATATTGTGCGGATAACACTGATTCCATCCAGCTGAGTAATGGAAGAAAAACATGCTGGTTTGATTTTCACCGAAGGTTTTTTTCCCCCGAGGCATCCATATCTTCGATCAACTACATTATTCACGAAGAAGAGATGTGTTGACGGTCCACCACCTGAATTAGATGACATATATCTATTAGGACAAATGGAAGATTATGGTGTTGTTATGACGAATGATGCAAATGTTGGTGGGAATGAACACGTCAATGTTGAGTTTACGGGTATAAATCGTAACGGGCACAAGAAAAACATATTTTGGGATTTGCCTTATTGGAAAACACATTTGTTGAAGCATAACATAGATGTGTGCATGTGGAGAAGAACTTCTTTGACAACATTATGAACACAGTTCTAAATGTCCAAGGGAAGACAAAATATAATTTGAAGTCCATATTAGACTTGCCGGACATTTGTTCTCGTCCTGAGTTTCACATCAACCCCGATGGAAGTTGTCTAATTCTGGAATTTAGATTATCAAAGAATGCAAAGGCTGAGTTCTTCGACTGGTTATTCATAGGGTCAAATTCTTAGATGGCTCCGCTTCTAACATGAGAAATTGTGTTGATATCGGAGAAGGCAAGTTCATAGAAATAAAGAGCCATGATTTTCATGTGGTGATGCAATGCCTTCTTCCATTTGCATTTGAGAATGTCTTGCCGAAAGATGTTCACGAAGCCATTGCATGTATTAATGTAGTAATATATGTACAATTTACTTTAATTTTTTAATCATTGATTACTTACACGTTTTCTTTGCACTAACAGCGGTTGGGGCTTTCTTCTGTGATCTTAACAAGAAGACACTTACAGTTGATGGTATTTCGACATTACAGGCAAACATACCAATGATCCTATGCGACTTGGAGAAGATTTTCCCACCATCTTTCTTGCACGTCATGGAACATCTCACACTTCACCTTCCATATGAAGCATCACTTGGTGGACCGGTCCAATATCGATGGATGTACTCCTTTGAGAGGTACACGTTACACTTAAAAAAAAAGTGAAAAATCTAAGCAGAGTCGAGGGTTATATTGTGGCACAAAGAATGAATGAAGAAGCTGCAAATTTCGCACAATATTACTTTTCAAGAGATGTTCCGAAAAAAAGTTGTAGAACAAGTCGACATGAAGATAGTGGAGAACATGCAATGTACCCAGCTTATGTTTCGAAAAATTGGATGACTTAGCGGGAAGGTTAAGAATCACCGACTTACATCCGAGGAGTGGAACCATTTACATATGTAAATCCTTACTAATTGTGAGGATATGCTCGAGTATGAAAGGTACAATTTCAATACTTTAAACATCTTAAACTTTTTATTATACATATAGTTTATGTAACTTGTGATTATTTCAAATATTGTAGGTTATACAAAGCAGTCGTTCATGGTTATTTCCAGGATAAATCTGAAGACGAAGTTGAGGCTCTAAAACAGGAAGAGTTTATTAAGTGGTTGCAATATTATGTAAGTGGTTGATTTTATTCAATTAAAATTAATATATATTGCAAAATTCTAACTTTTAATATATATATATATATATATATGTATGTAAATATAGGTTGCAGAGGAAACATCTAACGGTCAAACATTTCCAACTTGGTTGCTCGATATCGCAAGAGAGCCAAACAGGATTGCTACATCATACCCGATGTATTGCACGAGGAGATTCACTTTCAAGGTTAACGCTTTAGATAGAGATAGGACGACCTTAGATCATGGTATATCATCGTCTTCCGGAGACGTTGTGTACTACGACACTTTTCATGTGTGATTTGTTTGATCAAACGGATGGTAGAGGTGTTAGAGTAGACAAGTTTGGCGTGACTTCGATCAACTCCTGTAGGAAACTTGGAGTATACGATCCTTTCATTCTCGCCACACAAGCGGATCATGTATAATCTTGGGTTCTTACAGAATTCACATAAATAATATATTATACTTAGCTAACATAATATTTACGAATGTTGCAGTTCTCTTACATGACGTACCCACACATTAGGAATCAAAGCGATCTTTGGGTAACTGTGACACAAGTAAATCCTCGACATATGATAGAAGGGGTTCTAGAGCGTGAACCCCTACAACCATTGGGTAATGGTTCTTTAGCTGAGATTCAACATTCTCTAGGCGTCAATCTAGTGGTGGATTTCACAATGTTTGGCGATTTGAACGTCGATATACATGACGTAGATGATGAGTCTGGTGACGAATTTGAAGATGATACGAATTCTGATCCATCAGATTATTTATCGAGTTCCGATTAGATTTTTATGTTTTTAATGTGTATGAACAATTTAGTTATGTATATTTGCATTTTTAAANGCTGTAATTTTCGTGGGCCATGGGGCGGTGCCCTCTTTATATATATAAAAAGTTTTGATAAGCACAAATGTTCATATATATATATATATATATATATATATATATATATATAATTATGAACAATTTGGTTATGTATATATGTTTAATATATATACACACATATAAATATATATATATATATTAGATATATATATATAATACATATATGTATATATATATAATATATATATATATACAAATATATATATGTGTATATATATATATATATATATATATATTTCCTGACGGATATCTAGGATACGTCAGGAATCTCTAATTTAAGGTTTGAATTCCTAAACCCTAAATGAACATAGTAATTAATGTTAACAAGCATTTTAACATACTAATGAATGAGTTTATTCATGTTTCAATTTCAAAAATGAATTTCATAAAAATTTACGAAAATATGTTTAATACTCAAAAGTGTTTGTAACGATATATAATCTTAAACCCCAAAGTTCGAAAACAAAAAACATACATTTATGAATTATCATTTGAATTTAATTACTAAACAGTATGGACATGATTTCTAATTCATCTAAATGAGTAAAATTTATCATTTAAACCTAAAATTCAAACCCTAAATCATATTTTGTGATTTCTGACGGATTACTGACGGATGTGGGGTTATCCGTCAGTAATCTGTCAGAAAACCCTAATTTTTGGCACGTTTCAGATTCCAAAAAAATTAGAAACATGCGAAAATTCAATTTTTTTAAACGTGACGGATTCCTGACAGATATGTTCGTCAAGAAATTCAGTATTAAAACAAAAAACAGACTCTTCTTCTTCCACATTGTTTCGCAATAAGAACCCTAAAATCGGCGATTTTGGTGCAAATCTCCATTTCAAGCCGTTCAATCCAATCCAAACCGAACAAATGGATGATCCAAGGTTAGTGAAGTGTTTGGGGATTGTTTTAGGTGATTTATTTTGTTATTTTTGGAATTTTTTTGGATTTGTATGATTTTAGGATTTAGGGAAATTAATGAATTATGTTAGAAATTGTGTAGGAAATGTTATTGTTTAGGTTGATTATTTATTTATGGTTGATGTTTGTGGATTTAGGTTTGATATAGGGTTTGGTTTAGAGTTTGATATAGGTTTGGTTCAAGGATTGATTAGGGATTTATTTTGGAAAGTTTATAATTTGAGATTGATTTAGGGTTTGGTTTAGGAAGGCGACTATCGATTTGTTCATGGCGCAGATGGCGAATCGGTACCCGCCACCACCACCACCCCCAGTAGTTTAGATTTATTTTTTAGACTTTTATCGTTTATATCGAATATTTGTACTATTTTTGTTTTTTTAAATATTTTCACATTTTAGTTTTATGAATTTTTCTTAGAATTTTAATTATATTTTGATTAATAAATATATATAATTATTATTTATTAAATATCAATTAATAATTTTAAATATATTTTTCATTTAAAAATATATGATGCGTCAAGATTTATTAACGGACCAATTCCGTCAGGAAACATCCATCAGTTTATCCGTTACTAATCCCTTAGGAATTCCTGACGGATTAGTAAGGGTATTGCCTCACGGGTTAGTGATGACATATACCTTATTGACGGTTTATCCATCAGGAAATATCCATCACTAATTCGTCAGGAATTTCTGACGGATTAGTGACGGATATTCAATTACTGATTATTTAATACTGACAGACAAAAGTCCGTCACGAATCTGTAAAAAATGTCAATTTGTGACGGATTCGTGATGGTTTTTTCCGTCACGTTTGGCCTGTTTTCTTGTTATTTTGTTACTTGGTATTTTTTGTATTTTTATAACTAAAATGATAAGTTAATATGTTATACATTCATTTTTTGTATGTGTAATTTCGATTTTTTGGTATTTTGCTTTATATCTCAAATAAAACTCAATGACCTCTTAAGTTTTTTCTTCTTTTCTAGACAAGTGATTCTTTTAAAATTTACTATTACATTTTACCAGAAATTAAAGGCTTGGATTTTCCAATGAAAGAGATGGAAGCGATGGGTTTTTGCGGTGTTGCGGGAATTAGTGTTGCATAGATCCGCCGTTAAGCCACCTTCGAAGTAGGAGGAGCCCGTTTCCCAGCCTTCTCGGAAACCTACTTGATAAACTCAGGTTTTAACCAAAATATATTCACAACAAGTGCACAACAAACAAAATAGTATAAGAGGGATCGAATCCACAGAGACCAAGAACGTACGACTCTCAGTTTAAAATCGAATTAAGCTAAGAACAGATAAAATAGTGGTTGTAATTAGAAAATGGCAATAACGATAAAATAAAAACGGTTGTAATACAAATAACGAAAGCGCTAGGCAATAGGAAAGTCCACAGGTATTGAGGTTAAAAGCCAAGGTTAACATGCATGATTTTCTTTGAAAATAATTCCCAACTAGAATGACAACAATAGACTAATCTTTTACCAGAAGTATTAGATCCCTATGTTTAAATCACTAAAGAAAAACTCTCAGCGTATTTAGATGATTCAAACATGCATTATAATTCAGATTTGATAAGTTCATAAGCCTAAGACAATACTCCCGCAAGCAAAGACACTTATTCATCTAGACTAGATCAGACTTCTAAACCAAATCCCTTTGAGTTTATAGTTCTAAGATCAATGAACTAGTTAGCTACTCTAATTCATACATTATGAACAAATCTAGACTAAGAACCTAGCAAATTCAATCCATTCTATCAAACCCTAACAATCAACCTGGTTTCCCTGGGAAACCCCTATAACCTAACAAATAAACTACTTAGACATGATAACGAAAGCATAATCATAGATAAAATAAAAATTGCAGAATTCAAAAACCAAATTGTATATAAAACTGATCAGAGTTCAGAAATCTTCTCAAATACAAAAGTAGATGATTTCTCTCTAAGAAAGCTCTGGAAAATAAAAATAAGCGATAATGAAAATAAAACATAAGCCAAAAGTCTTTTATAGTCTAAAATAAAAACCCAATAAGGAAAACAAATAATAAGTATTGAGGACCAATGCATTCTTGCTCGTGTAAAGGGATCGAACGATCGTTAGAGGGATCGATCGATATGTACTTCAAAAGGGATCGATCAATCTAGGCGGGATCAATCGATCTGATTTTCTGTAAGTTTCCAGGGACTCAGATCGATCAATCCATGCTAGGATCGATCGATCTCCTTATGTGTGCAGGTCTGGATCGATCATTCTTCAGCCTGGATCAATCATTCCATCTTTATTAAGTCCGTTTGCACCTGAATTCTTATGAAAACCATCCTTTTCGCTCCAAAACGTCCCAAGCACCTAAAATCTTTAAAACATGCCAAAAAAAGGAAAACACTCGGATACTGCCAAATAGAAGTATATATATACTTACTATAAAGCATTAAACCGAGTAATATCAACTCCCCCAGACTTAGATCTTTGCTTGTCCTCAAGTAAAGCAAAACCAAATCTAGAGAAGAGGTTTGAAAACTGGACCACACAGGAATTCTCATAATCTCAACAACCCAAGTTCAGACATCACAAACTAAAATACACTAACCCTAGAACCACTGCAAATAAACTGTTTACCGCCACCTAACTAAAAACATGCTTTCTAATCTAAATCCCAATCAATCAAACTATCAAGTCATATTAACCAACTCATTAGATTCATTTAAGTTCAAATAGGTGCATTCTTACATATGGGGTATCGATCAACGCACTAGAGTATCCGTCATTCAAGATCCCCATACCAATTCGAGCATCGAGCTACTTCTGATCCCGTCCCTTTCTTCTCCTTTTCTCACTTCTTTTATTCTTTTTTTTTTAACTTTCTGATTTTCTAAGCTTGTTGTCGCTTGCTTCTTTTCTTCTTCTTTTTTTTTACTGAAGGGAAGGAGAAGGGGATCGGAATCGTACTGAAAAACGGTTGGTTTTACAGAGGGCTGAAGACAAAAATATATAGATCAAAGTATTCCAACACCATAGATAAGAGAATTTAAGATCAATTTAAGTCATAACAAAGTAGAGCTAGCATCAAATTATCGACAATTCAAAAGACCATAACTTTCAAAAGCATATCAATTAATCAATGGGGTTCCAATCCTAAATGCAACAGTTAATCTAAGTCAGTAGTCAAGTAGAGAATGATACCAAACTCACACTAGGTTAGTAGTCATCATAGATTATGGTCATTGTTCCTTCGACTCGAGTGGACTCATCTAACGAAATTTTTTGAAATTTTCATCAAAATAGACAAAACATCATAATATCGTTAGTAGCATCATATACCCTCCCCCAGACTTACTTCACACCATCCTGGTGTGAATATAAATCCAGAAGAAGGATCAATGACCTGAATAGGAAACTATGTCTAGAACACATAAAAATGAAATAAAAGAAATACATATGTCCAAAGTAAAAAAAGAAAAAGATAAAGATAATATGAAGCGCAATCAGTCCGAGGTCTGTCCCAAACTGCTTCCTCTATCTGCATGTCTACTGATATCCTCCTCATCATCACTCTCTTGCCTCGGTGATCGGAAGCAAGATGGGCGACATATCTTGGCTAGAGCGCTCCAGATCCGCTCCACCATATTGTGAGTCCGCTCTGTAGCATCGACAGTCCACTGAATAGTCTATGCATCTGTAAAATTAGCACGCTGTGGTGGAAGAGCAAACTCGTTGTAGTCCTCATGTAGGATAGGTGATCCTTCCTCGGGACTAGAATCTATCTGTCATCTCCAAGTCTGAATGGATCTCTGACTGTGAACCTTGCCTCTAGGAAGCTGCGGAACATCGGGTACATGTGCAGGTGCACCATGTAGGTGCTCAAGTCCCGAGATAAAGCGAATGTGATCCAGATAAGTGATGCTGGTGATCTCCTGCTTGGCCAAGTAGACTTTTCACACCTATCCTCCCTCGTTCTGAAATGTGTAGATCGTGGGCTTCCTAAACCACTTAGTAGAAAAAAGATATTGCCAATCAACCTGGTTGGTCTCCTTTGCCTGAGGAAACATCTCAAGTGGAATCCCAACATGCTCCAAAACTGGGGTAGCTAAACTATCCATCACCTCAACCCGAGTCAGGTGTCTCAACGCATGTATCCTCCGACTAGCTAAAATCTTGGTAAACACCCATCCTCAATTAGCGTCATGATGATATCTGTCCTGGTCAGTCTCATAGCATACCATCGTGAAATGGCATAATGCATAGTGGAGGAGCTCAAGCTCCTGAGAACTGACCGTTGCGGACTTTGATTTACAGGAGAATTTGGATCCCAAAATTTTCAAGGCTATACGGATTTAGACTCATATTTCCCATGTGCTGTAACATCTCACAAGTCACTATAGGAGTAAAAATTTGGCAATTCTAGAAGTTGCCAAAACCGTAAAATCACGTTTTCCCGCCAAAACGAGAAAAAAATGTTTTCCCGTTAAACCGCAAAATCATGTTTTCCTGCCAAAACTGCAAAATCATGTTTTTCGCCAAAACCATAAATCACGATTTCTCTCCAAAATAGTAAAACCACGTTAAATCGCAAAATCATGTTTTCCTGCCACAACCGCAAAATCATATTTTCCTGCCAAAACTGAAAATCATATTTTCCCGCAAAAACAAAAAGTCATGTTTTCCTGCGAAAACCGTAAATCCTGATTTCTTGCCAAAACCGTAAAATCACGTTTTCTCGTTAAAACAATAACGTTTTCCTGCCAAAACGCAAAATCATGTTTTCCTGCAAAAATTGAAAACTCATGTTTCTCGTAAAAACAAAAAAAAAAATCATGTTTTCCCACCAAAGCCATCAATCACGATTTCTCACCAAAACCTTAACATCGTGTTTTCCCGCCAAAACTGTAAAATCATATTTTTCCGCGAAAACTGCAAAATCTTGTTTTCTTTCCAAAACAGAAAAAATCATGTTTTCCCATAAAAGCAAAAAAAATCACGATTTCTCGCCAATACCGCAAATCAAGATTTATCTTAAAAAACGTATAATCATGTTTTTCATGCCAAAACTGAAAAAATCATGTTTTCGTGCCAAACCGAAAATAGTGATTTCTTGCCAAAACCGTAAAATCATGATTTCTAACCAAAATCGTATAATCACGTTTTTACGCCAAAATCGATCTTCCTCCTCTTCTTTTTTGCTTTCGCATGGGTGGTGGTGGTGTGTTCTTCATCACAACAGCAAAAACCGTAAAATAACATTTTCCCGCCATAACTGTAAATTACGATTTCTCACTAAATCCATAAAATTATGTTTTCCCGCCAAGCCCGCAAAATTATGTTTTCCCGCCGAAACCGCAAAATCATGTTTTTCTGCAAAAACTGAAAAAATCATATTTTCCACAAAAACCGAAAAATTACATTTTCTGCTAGAACTGTAAATCAAGATTTTTCGCCAAAAGCGTAAAATAACGTTTTCCCGCCAAACCGCAAAATCATGTTTTTCCGCCTAGGGGTGGGCAAAAAATTCGAACCCAAACCCAAAACGGACCCAAAAAATTGGGTTCGAATTGGGTAAAATATCTGAATGGATATTATATTTATTTGGTTCGGATAACCGAACCCGATCGGATATATCCGAACGTATTTTGGATATTTGAAATAACAGAACCCAAACACCCTAATAGATTTCAAAGACAAATTTTATTAACAAAATAATCATACATATTGAACTGGGGTTGAACCAACCCAGATAAACCTCCGGTTCGACCCAGTTCGCGGTTCGACCCTGGTCCAGGTTTAAAAAGACTTGTTTTCGGTTTATTTAGTTTTTACCAAAAATATAATATATATATATATTATTTTGTATATATACATTTAAAATTTTAGTAAACATGTGGAAAATTAATTGATTGGTAAATTATTTTTGTACCAAATTTTATGTAAAAAAAGTGATAAATTCATTTTTCGTTAAGGTATAAAATACAAAAATTATAATAGTTTCATACATTCCATACAAAAAAAGAAAGTTATAAAGTAATAAATAAATAAAATCAAAACTTATAATGATAGACAAACACATAAACTATTGGATTTCCTCGTATTAATGTCAATAAAATTATTTCTTGCTTTCTCATAATGCACATAATGTCTATTTAAGAAAAAATTATGAATAATTTTGATTCAATTGATTTATTTACTATATAACAAACTAATGCATAAATATATAGGTTAATAAGATTTTTTTTCTTTATAGTAGAGAGTGAATTTTTATTTTTTTATTGTAAATTGTAAATTTGAGTAGATTATTTAATTATATAATAAATATTTTATTATTTAAATATAATAATTTAATATTTAAATTACTAAGAATTTTTTTTTATATATAGTGCACACTGATTTTTCTGATAGTAAATAGTAAATGTAGATTATGTAATTATATAATATATATTTTTTTTTTAATAAAAAGTAAAATATATCGGTTTAATCGGTTAATATCTGTACCATATCCATAACCATGTATTTTATAAATGCATATCCAAATGGTTTTTATGGTTTATACAAAATCATATCATATCAAATAATTTTGTTCGGTTTTACTGTATTGAACATTTCTACTTTTTAGATTCTAGTTTTTGGTTTTTGAATTTATATTTTTTTTTGGATTTTGCTGTTTATTAGTTTGTACAAAAACTTGAATGATAACTTGTTTTTAGATTTAAGATTTTGTAAAATCACGTTTTCTCACCAAAATCGTCAATTTCATGTTTTTCGTCAAAACCGAAAAATCATGTTATCCTGCCAAAACTGTAAATCATGATTCTTGCAAAATCGTAAAATCACGTTCTCCCGCCAAAACTGCAAAATCATGTTTTCCCGTCAAAATCGCAAAATCATGTTTTCCTGCCAAAACTGAAAATCATGTTTTTCCGCAAAAACAAAAAAATCACAATTTCTCGCCAAAACTGTAAATCACAATTTCCCTCCACAACCGTAAATCACGATTTTTTCGCCAAAACTGTAAAATCACGTTTTTCCGTCAAAACCGATCTTCCTCCTCTTCTTCTTTTCCTTTTGCGTGGGTGGTGGTGGTGGTGGTGTGGTCTACATCACAAATGCTTGGTGTCGTCATCGGGTCATCGGAATTTTTCCAGTGAAATATGCGGCTCTTGTTCGGCGGCAGCGATCACATATTCACATATATCTAAGGTTATTCAAGTTCTTGTATTGGGTTTAGGCCCACAATAGACTTTAGGAAGCCCTATTCAAATGCAAAATGTTTAGGGTTTTTGATCTTTGAGATTAGTTAATGAATTTTCTCATAAATGAATGTATTAGCACGAAAATTGAGATAGTTCATTTATTTATTTTGTTAGATTTTACAAAATTTGTACATTTATTCAAATTTATTTTAGTATATCGTTTTTATCAATTAAAAGATTTTAGGTTTAGCAATTTCGTTTACCCTAATATGATATATAAAGAAACAACATGACCTAGCTAGTTTACTCTTAGAAAAATAATAATTAGAAACGAAAGTACAATGGCGATTGCATCTGATCTTCCCTTGGAGATAGTGAAGGAGATACTTTCTAGGGTTTCGATAAGTAGTCTAAAAGAAGTAAGATGTACTTGCAAACAATGGAATGCTTTATCGAAAGAAGAGATTATATGTCAAGGAGAATCAGCAAATAAGCATCATGACTTTGATGGTTTGTTGTTGAGACAATATACGATTTTTTCAATGAGATTCAATGTAAAAGGAATCCCATCTATAAAGGAAGCAGCTAGTTTTCTTGATCAAGTAGAGATATCTAATATCTTTCATTGCGACGGTTTATTGTTATGCGTCACAAGTGAGCCTATTAGGCTTGTGCTTATGAACCCGTACTTGAGTCAAACCAAATGGATAGAGCCTAGAAACGCTTACGATAACGATGAAAATTATGCTTTGGGATGCGACGAAAACCGTAACTACAAAATCTTGAGGTGTTTCGAAGCGGACAATCCTTATACGAGGTTTGAAATTTATGATTTTAAGTGTAACAAATGGAGGGTTCTTGATATCAATATTACCGAATGGTATATATATTATTTTCGAAGTGGCATGTCTTTAAAAGGAAATACTTACTTTTTAGCTTCGAAAGTAAAGCAGTTTATTGATTTCTTAGTCTGTTTTGATTATACAACTGAGAGATTTAAAGAACATCATCTCCCACTACCGTTTTCGCAGTACGAAAACACTACCGGGACATTGTTTTCATTTAGAGACGAGAAACTTGCGGTTTTGTGTCAGCGTTTAGATGATTTGGTGGTGGAGATTTGGGTTACAGAACCAACCAATGTGGTGTCATGGAGCTGCTTCCTAAAAATTGATAATTTTGGTTCTGATTTTGATATTTCTGTTGCAAGTTTCTTCATTAGCGAAAAGAAGAAACAAGCCGTTGTTTTTGATAGTTACAAGCGTTATGTGAAGAGCTCCGAATACTACCAAGCAGCTTACATCTTTGGGCAGAATGGATACTTGAAAAAGGTGAATCTTGGACCAGCTTTGAGACTGAGTAAACATTTTTGGTGCCCACTTGTGTGCTCTTATGTTCCAAGTTTAGTGCAAATCAACCAAGACTTTAAAAAGAGGAAATCCAGAAGAACCAGGAATCTGAAAAAGAGGAAGCCCAGATTCTATTAGTTTTAGCTACAACTCCATCTCTTTTTATTTCGTTTATGTTTACTTTGCAACAAAACTGTAGTCATGTTTTTTTTCTTTTGACATAAGTATTTCATAAAATTAAGTTAAGAGTTTTACAACATAAGGAAAGTTATCAAGTCTAGCATGAGAAGCTAGATCATGAGCTAAAGTATTATAATCACGCAAATCAGAGAGAGTGACTATATAAGCTTGTGTAGTAGTCTACTTTGCCTCCATAACCGCGGCTGAGTAGGAGATTGGATAGCCATTTGAAGAAGATGCATAAGTCCCTTACAATCAATGCGAACAATCAGACCATTATATCCAAATCTTCTTGTTTGAGCTAAAAGCCTTCTTTAGCATATAAAAATCCACTTATAGGCAATATTTTGAAACAGGCTAGACTCAGGCAATAAAGCTTCTGATTAGTCAGAATGTGGAGATGCACATATCATAACATTTTTGTGATATTTTAAAAGAGATTAAGAGTGCCAAATTTGGTGATTTACACAACCATTTTAGGTGGTTACGTAGTTAGATGAGTGTCCGTGCTATGCGTAGATTTTTATTTGGATCGACACAAATTTTAAATTGTATGTGTTTGTTTGTAGAGATCATAACATAATGAGAAATTATCATAATGGTACTTTTAAACATACTTTCTTTCAACAAGGAGCAAGTGGCCTAGTGGTGTGCCGCCTTTGTTGTTGAGTTACCAGACCAGGGATCGAACATGGCCACTCGTAGAGCGAGTGCATTTTCTCCTATTTATAGAGTATGTGTTACTGGGCTGGCCCATTGTGATCTAGAGATTAATATGACAAAAAATATACTTTCTTTCTTTCTTTTTTCTGATTCAAACATACTTTCTATTATGTGTTTCTTGGTTTGTATGTGTTTGAAATCATAGCTTATAATGTTACATTATATTATATACATGAATTATTTCGATACTTTTCGAATGATATTAAGTTTGTTATAATGAAATATTTTGTTTCTCTAAACATTTGTAAATTTCATTCTCATATTTCACATTGTAATAGTTCAAGTAGTTGCATGCTAATTAATATTTAATTTTTGTCAAGAATTAATAGAGATAACGTTAAAACTAAACTAATGAAAATAAATATAATAATGTAGATTTTTTATTTTATCACGTTGATTTCTTAGCCACAATAGAATATCCAGTAACTCAAACTCCATAAATATAATAATGTAGATTATGGTTATTTAAAATTTATTTGTTAACATGGTACATTTGTTTTTGTACAAAAAAATAATTTTCTATACAAAAGTTATTCTTTGACATTTGTTGTCTATTTTTGTCCTTATAAAATTTTCTTTTTTTTCACACAAATAAAAAATAATTCATACCCCTAAAAAATTCTAAAAATCTTCTAACTAATATTTCTCATTGTACATGATCAGTTCCTAAAATTTATTATTTTATTTTGTGCTTTGTTTTCTATGATCACTTTTTAAGGAAATCTTGGATTGCCTGGTATTCCTCTCCGACGCAAAACCGAGTTGAGTAGGTGGTGTTTACTGATAGAGCACCTGTAGTTTCACATGTGAGGGTTAATGGAATTTATGAAATTTGTAGCAAACATTTTTGGAATAACAGCTTAATCATTTGGTGTGTTTTGCATCATTGTTGATTTAATTTGTTTCTTTTTTATATTATATGTATATTTTATTCGTAAATAAGTATACCGCATATGTGAAGAATTTGTATGACATGTACAAGATATGATGTTAGGTGAAAGGATCAAGGGAGGTGAAGAATTTATGTTTACCTCCATAAGTTTTTGGTTTCACCGCATATATTATTAATATAATGTATTTTTAATTGATAATGTGATATATCTTCCGAAACTCCAATGCGCAAACATCACATAACGTTATGCATACGTTTTTCTCACTACAATAAAATAAAAATACGTTGGTTAAAGCTAAAGATGGTGGAAGACATAAAGCACATTGTTAAAGAGAGGTAATTTGTTATTTTATATTCTCACATTTGAACCTCATAGGAAACACTGAAACCATTCTCACAGTTTCAAAGTGTACTATGATAACGTGAGTTCTTCGTCAAGATTTTTTATAAAAAAAAAATCAACAGTATTCCACTATCACTATCACGCATTTTGGTTGGTGCATTGTATCTTCGTAAGTCCACTTTAATTAAGTATGAAAAAATGATACAACACTTTGAATCCTTACTAGTAGGGTTGGGAATATAAATCGAAACTCGAAATCCGAACCGAAACCGAATCGAAAAAACCGAAACCGAAAATTTCTTCCAAATAATCCGAACGGTTCCTGTATATCTCAATCCGAAAAACCGAATCCGAACCCGAACCGAACCAAAACCCGAAAGTATAACCGAAAAATTCGTATATATATATATGACTATATATGTAATTGTGATCGAATAGTTAGATTTTAGGTAGAAAAAAATAGGTTTTTAGTAAGGTAACTAGAATATTTATGGGTTTTTGTCCGATATTTTAGATTTCTTATTCGATTAACTTGGATTTTAGCTAAGTTGTTGGGATAATTTGGATTTTTTACGGATATTTTGGAGTTTCGGTTCCATTTCGAATCCAAATAAAAATGAAAAAACTAACCCGAACCCGAATGGATCCGAACCGAACTGAATTTTTAAATAACCCGAATGGTGCCTATATGTCCCTAACCGAATTATCCGAACCGAACCCGAACCGAAAACCGAATGCCCACCCATACTTACGAGTGAAGGAAGTGATATTGGCATTTCGAAGAAACTTACTCGGAAAGGCGGAGGTATATTGCTATTTTTTCCTCTGATAAAAAATAATCAAGTTTGGATCCTTGCATCTTTGTAAGTTCCCCTGTAATATCTGTTAGGAGAAGGACTGATGTTTAGTGGAGTTTGTTAAATGATTAGATTATATGATGATTAAGTAATTATCAGGAAGGTAGATTTTTCCCTGCGAGAGACCACAACTCACTCAACGATGTAAGCCTAGACATGTCTTTCGGGATTGTAGGGGCCTTTTCAGTTACAGGTTCAATGATGGTTGTGTCCATGAATTTAATCACATAGGGATGTGAGTTTGTATTGGTGGTAGTTGTTATCCACTTGATCGATCACACTACAAGAAAGCAGGCAAAACGTGACGGACATATCCGTCACGAATAAGGAATCACTACGGATTCGTGACGGATTATGTCCGTACGGACTAGATGGTCAGGAACTGACTATCCGTCAGGAAACCGTCAGGATATTCGTGACGGATTCCTGACAGAGTAATTACTGATGGATCCAATCCGTCAGGATTTGCGATATATTTATAAAAAATAATTATATTATTAATTGATTTATTTAATATATATTAATAACATTTAATTATAAATTAATAAATATAATTAAATATAATTAAAAATATAAAAACATTCGTAAAACGAAAATGTGAAAATATTTACAAAAACCCAAAGTTCGATCGACAATGATATAAAAAGTAATAAAAGTAAAAACTATACTACTGGGGTGGTGGTGGTGGCGGGAATAGAGTCTTCATCTGCGACATGAAGGAATCCAAAGTCATCTGCAGCCGCTCATCCATCTGACGCCGCATCTCCTCCCTTTGCTCTCTGATTTGGTCGGCGAGTTGCTCGTTGTGTTGGGCGGTGANTTAGAATTTAATCCTAAACTAATGTTGCAGAGAACAGATCACAATAGCACAGTAAAGGGTATCGAACCACAGAGACCAAAGTACCCGATCAGTTTAAAAGTAGAAAATGGCTAAAGCAAGAATAATAATTTGGTTGTCGAATCAAAACAGTAATTAAAA
>OVBE01009142.1:0-16361 GCA_900406425.1 Iberis pinnata | reverse complement strand
TATATATATATTATTTTTGCATTAGTTCTTACATTTTTCATTTGTGTGATCCCAAACATATCTTTTCTATTTTCTGTTGGTAATTGAGATTGTTAAGTGTGTGATTTTAATACAAAGATAATTGACAATAATTTTTTGTACAAGTCACTTTATTTTTGAGATTTATTGATAAATAACCACTTTTTACTAAAATTCTTCGAAGAAAAAAGTATGAAGGATGCAACAACTTGTAAATTTTTTTATGAAAAAGCATTTTATTTTACTTTTATATATATATATTAAGGGTTTAATTGATAAAAATTTTCCTTTTAAAAACCAAAAAGACCGCATGCCATTTTTTAATTAATTTTTTCTCTTACTTTTTGGTCAAGATTAATTGTAATTACAAATGTGTTTCTTACGGCTAAACAAATGTTTCTTTTCACAAGAAAAATGGACAAAAAAGAAAGTTGTAGAAAAACTATAAATTTGATAGGAATTCATAATGGCAATTAACTGAACAGTTGAAGATAATCTCCGAAATAAAAATCTGCACTTTATTAAGGGATAAGAAGGTTGAATAACCAATTTCCAAAACTTTTTTTCAAAAGACCTAAACAACTTCTAAACATCAACCAAAACACCAATTAAAGTAAAGATCCTGCAAATACTTGGAAAAGGAAGGGAACTTTCTTCCATAGATGTCCAAAAACCCCAGATTGATTCTTTAACATAGGTAATAAGAGACCAACCCGCACTTATAAAGCAGTAAAATCCCAAAAACGAAAATCAAGTAGACTTTACAGAAATATAAGGCTTAAACTTTAAGCACCCTACAAACTTCCAATCCTTTGCTTCACATAAGGATTTCATACATTTGACTGTCATTGTAGACAATAAAATTCTCCTGAACTTTGTCAAGAATTTATGTTAAACGCAAAACATCTACAACCGAGATAACAAATCTAACACTAGAAGCTAAGTTCTTAGAGTTAGTAATAACTAGATTAAAACTAGTAATAACCTCAATACAAGGTAAATATGGAACATAAAAAGAATGCCTATAATAAGATAGAAAAACCAATTTACGCACCTGAATAACTCCACAAAAGAGTAAAATCAACTTACTTGGCGAAGTAAGGATTACCAAAACAATATCTAGATATGGTAGTAAGACTAAGTGAGGTAAAGAAGGTTGAGGAAGAGTGGCTGGTTGAAACAACACATGGGTTGCAAAAGTAAGAGAGAGCTTCATGAGTAGGTGAGAGGACGAAGGCGAACCAGAGGCAAAAATGAAACCTGACACTCGGAGAGAGAAAACGAACGGTGAGAAAGGAAAGGGGGTGGGTAACATAGGATCGGGTGGGTCTGGAGGCTCTGGTGGTGACTCTCCAGTGGCTACGACGACCATGAAAATTATGTTAAAAGAAAAGACAAGAGAAAGAAAATTACTTTGAAGAATGAACCCGAGAGAAAAAGGGTTGCGTTTTTTCCAATTAATTTTTTTCTCTTTTTCGTTTTCAAATTTTTTGTTGCTTGTATCTTTCTCCTCCTCATTTGTTCTTTTTTTTTTTCTCTTTATGTCTTCGTCTTCCTCTTTACTTTTTATTCATCTTATCTAATATCCATCTAAATAAAATCATGTCCACAATAATTAATGACAATACTATAATTTTTTTTGGTATTTTCAAAAATATAATTTTAGTCATTTGTTTTCAAATCTAACACTTTGTATAGAAACACAATAGTAGAAGCTAACTATGGAACTAAGAACATAATGCAATACAATAGTAAAAAAATTAAAATTAAAATGTCTCTTTCCCTTAACATAAGTGTATCATCGTTTCCTTTTCCTTTTTCTTCCTTCTATTTCTTTTGTCCTCATCTCCATATAAAACTCGTCAAAATTAAAAATAAAGAGAAATTTTGGTATTCAAAAAATAAATACAACACATGAAAAGCTAATGAATACGTCGCATCATATTCACAAAATTAGAGTTGAATCGTTCAACGATGGCCACTTTCAAACCACTCCCAAAAATCGAAAACAAGAATGCTAACAAAAAAAATTTCACAGTATCTCTTATATAATAAAATCGATACTTATTGTCATAATATATATATATATATATATATATAGAAAAAATTCGAACTATATATCAATGTCCATACTTTCGGCTAAAGATCGATTATCTACGTTAAAAATATCTAAATTGTCTATCTCGTGGAAAAAAATTATCAAAGATAATGTGTATATTGATAACATTAGATACTATATATTGATATCGCAAACAAAATTTTGGTTTATATGAACAACATTCACATCTAATTTATTGGTATTGACAATATTTATGATGTTGAAATAATAATTTGGTGAAGAAAATTTCTATCGTAAACATAATTTACTATTTTTATGATATTATATTCACCAATAATGTAGCTTTCAACTTATGGACAAATTATATTATGAAAAATATATTACAGACTTTAATATTGTATATATAATATATGAAAAATAATA
Organism: Iberis pinnata; assembly: GCA_900406425.1. NCBI lineage: Eukaryota > Viridiplantae > Streptophyta > Magnoliopsida > Brassicales > Brassicaceae > Iberis > Iberis pinnata. The sequence continues at coordinate 13,861 of OVBE01009142.1, read as the reverse complement.
TATATAAAGCTCACAATGCAAATGTTTCATTACATTGTGCATAATAGACTTCCATTGAAAAATTATATCATAGATTTTAGGAGATAAATTTTTTATCGATGAATCTGAGGTATCCGTACAAATTTTTTAGTATATCGTACTTTGGTTTAATCGTTTCTTTTCTACACTGATTAAGATACTTTTATGGACAACTATAGACTTATACAACATCTTCTAGTATTTATTGATGTTATCATTCTCACCAATAATGCAGTTTTCGAAACAAAGTTAGTTAGTTTTATCTTCTAGTATATTTAACCGAATTTGTCACAATATAATTAAAATTCCTTCGACATTGAAACTTTTTTTCTCTTATGAACAAGTTAGCAAAAAAATTTGGACAATTTAAATTTTATTGTCCATAATATTCTTCTTTCTAATAAATTACTATGGTCAACTAACACATGAGGAGCGCTACATCCCTGCCAAAACATCATTGACACGCTTTATTTTATCCTTAACAATATGATACACATCTTCTCACATATTTTTCTTTGAAAATCTTATACGGAATAAAATCTCTTTAAAAGAACGAACAAACAAAATTGTCTTATCAAATTCTTTCTACTATAACAAAATGGTAAATCAAAAAAAAAATTTATAACTTAAATCTTTTGTTTCTTACCATATTAGTTCACGACACTTGTACATATACAGGTCCAAGATATATGTAAATTTTGAATTTATGAAATCAGTTGAAAAATTTATGATTTACATACTAAATGGAGTATATATTACCTCGCTTTGTCACTTACTTACTAAGAAGTCAACATCTAAATTCAAACTCTTACCATGTTACCATAAAAGCTATCAACATTTATGTATGTAGTTGATTCTATAAAGTCAATTAACTAATTAAATTTTTTTTGTTAAAGAGATTTGTTTGCTTTACCAAACTCAAGCATTATGGCAAAATTTATCATTCTTTTCTTATCCACTCTTATTGTTGCATCTTGTAAGAATATAATATGCATACCATAGCTTTAATTTTGAAATATAGAATATTATTTTTCTTGCGATAAAATTTTTTCAAGGTGAGATTCTACCGCCATAATTGTCCAACAGCAGAGAGTATAATCTATCATGTTGTCAATCAACATATAGCTAGTGGTTCTAGCACTGCAGCCGCTTTAGTTCGACTTCAATTCTATGATTGTTTTGTGGAGGTTCGTAGATTATTTTCTTGTAATGATCGACATGTCTTTCATTAACTTACTTTGATAAGATTTTGAAGGGTTGTGACGCGTCGATACTTATAAAACATGCAAATAACGACAACTGTTTTGCCTCAAGAAATGCAAGTGTGAGGGGATTCTATATAGTTGATGATGTGGAAGTTATGGTCGAAAGGTAGTGTCTTGGGATGGTATCATGTACTGATATTATCGCATTGACATTAGAGATAATGTTATTCAGGCACTGCTTCTTACTCTGTTATTCATTATTTTATTAACGGCTTATCTATTTCTCATGATCCATCTAACAGGCAAATTGACCATCCAACGAGGTTCTGATAGGGCGAAAAAACGATAAAACTGCAATATTTATCATGCTGCCAGTTTGTCAGACGCATAAAAATTCTATTATATTCCTTATATCGAAGTTCAAAGAACTGATTTTTTCCGACCATGATCTTATTCTTCTTAGCGTAGGTAATCCTAGCATTATTCATTTTTTATATTTAGTTTGCATAAGAGATAGTCCAATAATAATAACTTTAAATCGTCAGGTGCACATACGACTGGTACGACATCATGTTTTTCTGTCACGCCACTCTTAGGAACTCAAGATCCATCGATAAGTCTTGACTTCTTCAAAATCCTGAGGTCAAAGTGTCTCTAAGGCGGCGATGTCGGCGTCAAAATCCCTTTAGATTGGAATGGAGAGTTCATTTTCGATAATCACATACTACAAAATATCAAAAATGAGAGATACATGATTACTTATGACTCAGTGTTATACCGCGAAAAAACTTCCAAGGTAATCATTTAAGTCTTATTTGGTCAACACGAGTAACTCAAAGTTGGATTTCACTAGAGATTTTTCTAAGACTATTATTAAGATGGCTAGTATCCAGATTAAAACCGGTACTAGAAGGGGAAATAAGGCGTCTTTGAAACTCCACCAACAAATAAGGAGTTAATATTCAAAATTTAAAAATAAAACATCGATATGTTGATGTTGTTAATAGAGTCCAGTTTTAGGACTTACTTATAAGTAACTATAATTTATCTTCGTATATTTGCTTACTTAACTATGATATATATATATATATATATATATATATAAGTTTCTGTTTTAGGACTTACTTATAAGTAACTACAAATCGATTCTACAAATTTGAAAATAAGTTGCAAATTTTGCCTAAGTTTTGCAAATCGATTTGTGCAACAAATTGTATTATGCTGCAAAAGAAAATATCAAATTATGCGAAATTTGGGCACAATTCGTGCAAAACTTAGGCAAAATTTGTGCAAAACTTAGGCAAAATATGTGTAAAATTTGAAACTTTTGGCCCTTCAAGATAACCCAATTAGAGTACAACAAAGATTTTATAAGTAGGAAATGAGATTATTGTTTTCATTATACGAAACTAATCATGCTGAGATATTTTTAATTAGTGCGCATTTTGTGAGAAATTCGTGTAAAACTTAAGCAAATTTTAAAAGGTGAAATATTTGTACAAAATTCGAGAACCTTTGTTCGTTGAAGATAACCCCAATAAGATACAACAAAAATTTCTCAAGTAAAAAATACAATTATTATGGAGATAACAAAAAAAAATGTTCATCCAAGTAGGACAACAAATTGCAATATGCATCAAATGACAGAAATTAAATACCACGATGAAGTTTTCAATTAAGGATGTGAAAAATATATAAAAATGTCTTGTTTATAATTAAAAAATATTTTTATATTACACTTGGTATAAGGTACTTTTCCTTTGTAAAAATATTTTTTGACCTTATATGAGTATATAACTAAATTCAAAATAAATTAAACCTTTTACTATGTACTATAAAAAGAATTTATCTAATAATCTAAAAAAAATAACGAAAAATCTCAAAAATATTCTGGTCGAACCCAAAACTAAAAGTTTCCCTTCTTTTCCCGAAAATCTCAATCCCCTTAGAGCTTGATTTCCGGTAGCTTCAAAATGTTGTTGTCATTGATTAAATGACTTTGCAATAGTGTATCTTACCACTACAAAACTTTCATTTATTTTGATATCGAATTACTTTTGATTTGTGGTCTTCTCCCTCGTTATCTATTTTTATTCTGCATAGTCCTTCAAAATTGATTTATTTTTTATCGTGGTTGTCTCTTTTATTCTATGTCCTACGAGTATAACTCAATACTCATAAGTCATAAGTGTAATTACTATTAACAAGTGTAATTTATCATTCATGAAATGGATTGACAGTCACAATCCATAATGCAATAAATATTTATGATCGATGCATCTTCATTGTTATTATTTTACAATTCATAGCATCCATGAACAATTTAATTAGTTTGACATGCTTTTCTTTTTCTTTGAAAACTATTAGGAGACAAAAATACTAGCTTTTCATACGAAAATTTTATAAAAAACATATGCAATTTTTTTCTAATAAATTGATTTTTAAATAGCGTAAGTTTAATTAAAAACAAAAAATAAGAAAAAAATCTATTTATGCACTAATAATCTAGACAGTTTTAAAATAAAACATTCAATAAATCAGAAAATGATCGAAAAATGGCTAGTATCTAAATGTTTAATTACAAATTATCCTATTTCCAGTTTAAAACTAACACTGCAATGGAATTTCCTCCGAAATCCATTATGATCCGGGGAAAAGGTAATCAACCATGTCCCAAAGCAGCCCTTTCTCCCTCTCAAACCGAAGGTGACTCTCAAAAAGGATGGACTAATGTTGTTCAAAGGTCTAAATCCCAAAACCAGACACTCACGAAACAACTAATAAAGTCACTACTTCTCAAGAATCCCTCACCTGGAAAAATCTAATAGCAGAGGAATGAATGATCAAGCGAGCCCATGAGATTCTTCGTATTAAATCCACTTTAGAACGACCAGCCTTAGCACACCTTTCAGCTTTAGTGAAGAAATAATAATGAAAGAAACTGAGAAATCAACTTCTCATTCTCTGCTATGGTGACAATCCGCCATAAAGACCTTCTGCATTCTCTTGCCCCAACAGCATACACAACTTTGTGTTAGGATCCCCCGGGGATCACCCTCTCATCAGTAATTTAGTAGGCGTTTCTCGTCTGTGTCTATAACAATATATTATTAATGAAGTTCTTTTTTTGGAATGTTAGAGGGCTCAATGGAAAATCAAGACAAGCTATAGTCAAATAGTGGATGCTTTCATCTCGTCCATTAATTGGAGGGTTTTTGGAGACACATCTTCAACAGGACAATCTCAGCCAGATAATAAATGAAGTGGTTCCTGGTTGGAAATCCGACTCTAATCACTCTCTTGAAGCAGAAAATGGCAGAATCGTCGTCGTATGACATCCATCAATCTTAGTTTTTATTTATCACAAATCAGAACAACTTATCTTATGTGGCGTCTTCGATCCGGATATAAGCATCTCCTTCATTATTAGATTTATATATGTTAGAAACAGCTTAACAGACAGAAGACCTCTATGAAATCTAATCAAAGATTTCTCGTCTGCCCATCCTTGCAAGATTTCCTTGATTTTTATAGGATATATTAACCAAATTCTCACTGCTTCGGAAATGTTCTTAGTTTACAGTCTCTCAAACAAAAATATACAGGGAATGAATGAACTCCAAGACTGCATCGACAAAGCCCAATTCGTAGAAATCACAAGTAGGGATTTCAAGTTCACTTGGACAAAAAACAACTCGACGAATCCCATTGATCAGAAATTAGATAGGGCATTAGTCAATGAAGCTTGGATTGAGATTTCCCATCATCATCTGCTTATTTTGACGCTCTCCGCAGTTATAATCATGCTTCATGCCTTGTCAGCCTATCAAACACGTAATCCTGAACAAAAATGCGTTTCACCTTTTTCATTCTTGCTAAATCATCAATATTTTATTCCTACTCTTCGGATGTTATGGCAGAATCACTCTTCTCATTTTTCACCTATGGAATCTATTTATAACAACCTGAGATCAGTTAAATTTTTTTGCAGGTCTCTTAATAAACAGAACTTTAGTGACATAGAAAAGAGAACACACGAGGAGTTTCACGATATGGAAAACATCCAAAGACAACTTCGAGCCAATCCAAATTATTTTTGAATCAGAAGCCGCTGCAAGAGCGTCTTGGCTGCACTTTTCATCAGCAGAGGAATCCTTCTTAAAACTGAAATCAAGAATTAAATGGCTAAAAGAAAGTGACTTTAATTCAAGATCTTTTCACCTTGAAATCAAGGCGAATATCTCCAACAATTCAATCTCCTCTCTCCGGGATTTCATGGGGGCGAAGAATTGCAAACTCGACTACAATTATGTATATGGTAGTGGACTACTACACAACTCTTCTAAGTTCCCAAAATGAAGAAGTCATCCCACTCTCAACCTTAGAAATCCGAAGACTCCATCCTTATAGATGTGATGGTCCACTCTCGGCATTACTTCTAAAGCTTCCCTCCTTCACAGAGATCAAAAATGAAGTATTTGCTTTGCCCAAGGACAAAGTTTCGGGACCTGACGGGTTTTCCGCAGAATTTTTCACAGCCACTTGGGATATTGTAGGTGAAGATTAATGTCTGGTTGTTCAAGATTTCTTTCACAGGAGAAGTTTGTCCAAACAAGCATATTCAACATCAATTTGTTTAATTCCAAAGGTTATTGGCGCTGAATATTTGACAGATTTTCGTCCTATATCGTGTTGTAACACGATTACAAGGTGATTTCACATATGCTAGCTGCCCGATTAAAGGATCTTCTTCCAAATATCATCCAACAAAATCAAGTTAGTTTTGTTAGAAGAAAACTATTGTGCGAATACATCCTACTTGCATCAAAATTAGTTGCCCATTTCAACTCAAGAGGTTCAACCTCGAGGGTGCTTACAAATAGAATTGATGAAAGCTTATGATAACATTGACAGGCGGTTTATTTTGAGGATTCTTGATGCTTTTGAGTTTATGGTACCTTCCATGGGATGGATTGAATCTTTCATCACATCTCCATATTTTTCTATTGTTCTAAATAGTGAATTGATTGGTTATTTCCCGGAGAAAAAAGGTTGTAGCAAGGGGATCCTTTATCAGCATCGTTGTTTGTTCTTGGCATGGATATTCTTTCAAAACAGTTGGATGAGGCGACATATATGAGAAGATTTAACCTGCATACTATGGGTCTTAATCCCTTAGTAACCCATTTGAGCTTCGCATATGATCTATTAATTTTCTTTGATGGTTCAAGTTCAGGATTAAAATATGTTCTAGAGATTCTTCATCACTTCTACATCGGCACTGCTCTCAAGCTTAATCATCTCAAGACCAAGCTTTTTTAGATGAAATCAATCAGGAAATTATGAGGCCTTGGCAGAATCATTTGGGTTGTCTTCAAGCTCTCTTTCGCTCAGGTATCTGGGGTTACCACTTCTCCCAAAACGGCTCTCCAAAGCAGATTACCAGCCACTCATCGACAGAATGAAAGAAATAATTCTTTCTTGGCCGGCAAAAAAATTATCTTTCATGGGACGATTACAACTAATTAAATATGTTCTTTACAGCATGATCAATTTATGGGCATCTGAATTCCCACTTCTAAAAGGTTGCATCAAACAAGTGGAAGGAATTTGTAGTGCGTTTCTTTGGAGAGGAGTCTCGTACTATTTAGGAGGCGCTAAGGTGGCATGAAAGTCTATCTGCTCACCTAAAATCTCTGGTGGTTTAGGATTAATAAATTTTTCCATCTCAACAAGGTTTTTCTCTCTCAAGTTGATATGGTTGTTGTTTTCTCGAGCATGCTCATTATGGATATCTTTGGTGAAAGCTTGGATAATCAAAGACAAGGTATTCTAGGAGGTTGATTTTTCTCAATCAGGGAGTTGGCTATGAAGGAAAATTGCAAATCTTCGTCAATTGGCAAGACCATTTCTAATCTCTCAAATCAATTGCGGTACACAATCCTTATTTCGGCACGATAATTGGACACTAAAATAAATGATGGTAAATCAATAATAAAAAGCACCATGCATTAGGGAATTCCACAGGTAGTCAGGTTTAAAAGCCAAAGTTAACATACATAATTTTCTTTGAAAATAATTCTCAACATGAAAGACATAAATAAAATAATCTTCTCTCGGAGTATTAAACCCTATGTTCAAATTATTAGAAAAAACTCAACGTCGTGTCTAACTAATTCAACCATGCATTAATGTTCATATTCAATAACTTAATAAGCATTTAGGACAATAATTTCGCAAGCAAAAACACTTATTCATTTAGACTAGATCAGACAACTAAACCAAATCTCTCTACGTTTATAATTATAATATTAATGAACTAGTTAGATACTCTAATTCATGCATTAAGAACAAGTCTAGACTAAGAACCTAACAAATTCAATCATTTATGTTGAACCATGACATACAAACCCGGTTTCCTAGGGAAACCCTAAAACCTAACTATAAAATTACTCAAACATTATAAAACAAGAACAGTTCAATATCCAAGAAGAATACATAATCAAATAAATAAAAATAGATTTATAAATAAAATCAGAGTTCAGAATTTTTCTCCAAATACAAGCTTCGAAATTCATCTCTTTGTAAACTAGAATTTTAAAAGCGTAAACAAAATAAAACAAGCCACAAGGCTTATATAGTAAAATAAAAAGGAAAAAACTTAAAAGTAAAATAAAAGGTAGCCTTGAGAACCATATGTGCAAATCATGGAAATCTTCATTCTTCCTCGGGTACAGAGAACAATCGATGTGTGAGGGATCGATCGTTTTGGTTGTCTTCTGGATCGATCGTTTTGATAAAGAACGATCGATCTCCTTTTCCAAAAAATTCAGGAGCAAATGCCCAATCGAGAACGATCAGTCTTCTCATTTGTGGCTTTCTGTATTAGTAGAGAACGATCAAAACGACCTGAACGTCTAGAAACCTAAAAATATACCAAAACTGCTTAATCTTATTCATTAAAATCAATAATATCAACGAGGTCCAAACACCTTAAGATTTCACACCAACAATAGAAAGAACGATGCGTTGAAACCAAAATTAACACTCAAAAACGCGATCAGGGCTACTGGAGAGATTCAATACATGGGAAGAGAAGATCAAGAAGGAATATGTGAACATGGATTCTCTCATTGCTGGCAAACATTCATTATAACTGTGAAATATCGAAGATCAAAAAGTGAGTTGACGCTAGCTTTATTCATTGCAAAGAAAAAGTAAATAAATCAAGCGTATTTTTTAGGTTTTTTCTGAAAATATAGTTAAGGGAAAAAAGTAAACTTGTAATTTGAAAAAGTTGAGATATTAATGTGGTCATGAAAATTAGTTTAAATATTAAAATGGCAACTTAAAAAATTATTAAAGAGATAAAAGACAAATAAGTTGGTGTAGTTTTAAGTTTTTAACCTTTTTCATGGTTTAAAGATGTACATTAAACAATAAGTTAACAAAGTTATTTCCCCAAATTTTGATAAGTCATTCAAAGAACGTTTTGAATAAAAACCATGAAAAAGGTTAAAAATTAAGAGGTAAAAAGTTTGATGCTTTCAAATTTGTTAGATAAGACAATAACTATGATCAGTTCATCAGTTTTAATGTATATCACATGCACTATTGTACATATATTGAGAAGGTCAAAAATAAAGTGGTCAAATTTTAGAGATCTTCAAATGTTTAGATATTCAATTTAAAGGCACACAAATTTTCCATTTTTATACAGCTTAACACTATAGTTTAATTGAATAAATCTGGATTGTAAAAAATTATATATATTTTATAATTTATGCTTGGGTAAAGCAATTAGGTACTTAAATTTTGGTGCAATGTGGGAGAAACAGCGTACAAAATATTGATATTAACAAAGATACACATTTTCCAATTATAGAAATCATATAGACCATAGGTTGCATACATACCACACCCATCGATCGTTTCACCGTCCACTGTATGTTTCTTATGGTCCCTTAACTAATTTAATAACTTGGGTTTGGATCGATTTATCTTATAAATTAGGGAAATTTTGATAAATATACTAAAATTTATACAATATTGAAAATATTTCTAATTTTTTACTATTTTGAAAAATATATTTTTGTTCGATTAAAAAGACCAAATCACCTTATTTACTTTTTATTTAAATATAATAATAACTTTTTCATATTTATTTACTAATTTTTATTTTTATTAACTTTAGCTTATAAAAATACTAATATTATCATTTTGAAAACATATGTTCTTTATTGTTGATTTTTACATAGTCTATTTAATAAAAAATAGTTTTTTAACCAGTTAACCAAAATTAATTCTTCTAACCCAAACATTTATGCACCACTTTTCCCTTTTTTTAATGAATTTCCTCTCTTGTAGAAATTAAAAAGAGATGGTCATAAATGTTAAATCACATAGTTTCTTAACGGTTCAAATTAAAATCTTTTTTTTTTTCTTTCTCTATTCTTTCTCTCTCTTTTCTCTCCCTGAACTTCAAATTGGAGACTTCAAGAGACAGTGGAGAGATAGTACTAAGACCTACAAGACGCCACACCCGAGCCACACCGCCTTGCGCTGCGACCCCCGGGCTTGCCAGTGAGCCCAGCGCCGACGAACTCGCCCACGGATCCTTCTCCCAAAACAAGATAAAGCTTCCAATCTTTCATCTTTTTCAGATTCATGCGGTTTTCGAAGATAAGAAACAGCCAATCGATGGAGATTTCTGGCAAGATCTACTCCACAACGGTTCGGCAAGGTAGACGACGAGGTTTCGGCGGAAAAAAAACTTAAGACGGTGCGGGTTATGTCCGGAAAAATTATCGCTGCCGAAATCTCCTTTTTTGTCGGATCTAGTCGTGGCGTTCTCAATCTCCTCCTCCTCATTCTTCTGATTTCACGCGTGGGTAACGGTGACAGACCTATGTCACCGTCATTTTGGAGTCGCCGACAGCGCGGATTATTAGAATTTTTCTAATTTTCCAATTTTCCTAGGGTTTCTTTTCTAGTTTGGGTTTTTGTGGGCTTTAGACAACATTCGGAGGGACAACAATTACAGGGACCAAATATAATGTTGTCTGATGACAATCTAAGTCTGGAGGGATCTCAGAGTTGCGACTTGAATTTCATGACAGATTTACTAGAATGGGAATACCCATCTCAATGGGATCCCTATGAAGGGGAACCACCGATGACTGTTAGAAATGATAACGGTGGACTTGTGGATCTACTTCGTTCTATGGAGTTCATTGCAAGACAGAACAAGGTGTTAAGTTCTGATAGACACCTTGGAGGTAGAGATAAAATGGTTGAGGGATGAAGTGTTAGTGTTTGTGGACAGGAGACGGTACCGGATGACGGTTCGGTAATTGAAGAACGTGTGACTGAGGTGGAAGAGTGTTCGGTGAAAAGACGACTGCTGTTTGATGAATTGGATGAACCCTTAATGGAGGGACAAGATATTATCAAAAGTCATGATGGTGAGGCTAGGAATTTCGAGGCAGATCATGGAGACAGCTTGGCCGTTGGTATGTTAGGTGGACAACAACTTTGCATATACGGTGACCAGAATGGGAGCAATCATGACGGTGGACCAAGTGGGAAGACAACATTGATTTCAACAGATGATGCTCTTTTTATTGTTGATCTTGAGCCTTTTTCGGAAAACGTGGATTCAATAAGAAGTGACAAGGCAAACATGAACTTAAAAAAGGGAGACGATGCACTGTATGTTGGCTAAGTATTCAAAAATAAGTTTGAATTGCATAATGCTATATCAGTGTACTCTTTAAAGAGGCTTTTTAGTTTCAAGGTTCGAAGTTCAGACAAAAAGAGAGTGATAGTCGTCTATCAGGACAATAAATACGATTGGAGGATATATGCCACAAAACACAAGGACTCGAATAACATTGAGATAAGAACTGCAACTCTTAAACACACATGTGATGTCGAATCACAATCAAAATACAGTAAGAAGGCAACATCAGAGATACTAGGAGATCTATTGAAGTCAAAATACGCCCATGGACAGAAAGGACCTAGAGCATGCGAAGTGCCAAAGTTAGTTTTATCCAAAATGAATGTTACCATCTCGTACATGAAGGCTTGGAAAACCAAAGAGATTGCAATGAGAAAGGCAAGGAGAAATGATGAAGACAATTACCATTTCCTGTCCACCTATCTCCATCAGCTAAAGACAACAAATCCAGGGACTATAACGGCTACAAAAACGGTAAATCTGCTAGTGGAAATACTTTGTTCAAGTACCTGTTTTTCGCTCTAGGGGCTTCAATTGCCGGATTTAAGTATCTACGGAAAGTGATTTTCATCAATGGAACACAAACTAAAGGGAAATATCAAATTTGTCTAGTTGCTGCCAGTGGACAAGATGGCAACTACCAGATAAGCTTTTGGGGGTAATTGGTGGTGAGAACATGGCCGGCTGGACGTGGTTTTTTCACAATTATCTCAGTTCATTACAGACAGTGAGGATATCGTCTTTGTCTTGGATAGGCATCAATCTATATATGCAGGCTTACGAAGTGTGTATCCACTTGCAAAATATGGGGCTTGTGTCGTCCATTTGTTTCGGAACGTAAAACCTCGGTTTAAATGTGACGGTCTTGCCACCATGGTGTCAAACGTAGCTCGAGCATACATAGTTGGTGAATTCCGATACTGGTTTGAAGAAATATAAAATCGTAGCAAGAAATGTGCGCAGTATTTGGTGGACATTGGACTACCTCATTGGAGTCTCGCATATTTCACCGGAATGCGTTATAATCTAATGAGTAGCAACATATCAGAATCGTTGAATGTTGTACTCCAGCAAGCATTGGAGTTACCCATCGCAACAATGGTGGAATCAATCCGAACCATGCTCATGAATTTGTTTTGCACAAGGAGATCAAAATCAAGAAAAACGTCCACGAGATGTACACCACAAGTTGAAAACATGCTTATCAAGCAACTAAGACAAGCAACAGATTGTGCAGTCATAGCAGCCACTGACTGGATTTATCAAGTGACTGATAGTAACGGGTACGTGTTCACAGTTGATTTAGAAAACAAAACATGCACTTGTAGAGTCTTCGATGTGTTGATGGTGCCATGTTGTCATGCTCTAGCATGTGTTGGGATAAAGAAAATATACATCTACTCTCTTGTAGGGGAGTGTTATTCTGTGAAAACGTGGGAGAACCTGTGGATTGAGAAAATTCTTCCTCCGGGCAAAAAACAAGACATGGATGTGCCGGAACCATAAGTTTATGTCCACCCGCCGAAGACAAGAAGAGGTTCTGGTAGGTCAAGAACAACTAGAATTCAATCTAGAGGCAAGCATTCTGTAAGAATGTTGATTTTCACACATATTATATGGTAGGAAATATCATAGCCCTAACATGGAAACACATTACAGTGGGTTAACCGGAAGTGCACGAGGTGTAAGAAGCATGGACATAATAGGTCGAGCTACAAGAACCCTATCTAGAAGAAAAAATTAATAACAGTACTATGATGATGTATTTTGGTAGTATCCACAATCCAATGGGATGGTTATTGGTTGGGTGTGGAATATTTTGAACAAACATTAATATCTGGTAGACAAGACATTTTATTTTGTCATATGTCCATATGTTGGGGACGTAATACGAAGCTGTCTATTAGTATTGTATGAACTGTGATCATTTGTCTCTGAACACGTAACATGTGGTTGAGAGACAAGACTATTAATTTTGTCCACTTGTTTGTAGTTGTACTAACTTGACATGTTTGACAAAATATGCACAATATCAATCCTAATATTTAGTGATAAAATATGCACAATACCAAAATTAAAATTAAATTCAAAATTAAAAATGCATAACTAAATGACACAATTAAACTTATAAATCCAAAATACCACTAGTTTGAGGAGGTTTTAAACAAAAGGAAATAAATTCATTCGAGTTATTAGTTAAAACAAGAGAGATGCATAACTAAATGATTGGCTGGACGTATTCTTCATAGAGTTCTATGGCATAGCGAGCCCTCATGTTGTCCACCATCTCATCCGTTATTCCCGAGAAGACAACCTCTTGAGCATGAAGCTCAATGAATTTGACTGTCAAAGGTCCGCAGTCTCCAGTATGTCCGTTTTGAGGAACCTAAGGTGCTCTCGAATGGGTGAACTCAACCGGAACAGATATGGAGGGGAACCTCTGTTGACCAAATCGTTTACAACCATTGCAAGCATTTCGTCCATATGCTGCATAATCTTGTCCACCTGGTCGTCGGTAAATGCTGGCTGGAACGAGTCAAGTATATCAATCTTTCCTTGCTTCAAATCGATAACAAGTGCAACCCAATGCTCCTTCCCCCAGTTCATTGGGGCGTAGACAGTGTGGACCCTATCATACCAAGATAATTTGGTAAACCTGCTGGGGACAAACCCTTCCACTGTCCTTTTAATGGTGTTGTTCCATTTCCATTCGCCTACTTCCTTCCGAGACATAAAACGTGCATGTTCATCTAATAACAGGTGGATGAACCAGCTATTGAGTATGACAACTCCTTTGGGCGCAAGGGTATCCCCGTGTCTACGCCATAGCATGCTTAAAAATGCTTCAACATGCTGAGAAATAAAAAGTTTGGTCACCAAATAGATAGAAATGGGT